>VUYV01000289.1:431058-594313 GCA_008711295.1 Anarhynchus alexandrinus | reverse complement strand
TCACCATAAAACACACAAGCTGGAACACAGGAAATTCCATCTCAACATGAGGAAAAACTTCTTTACTTTGAGGGTGGCACAGCATTGGAGCAGAGTGCCCAGAGAGGCTGTGGAGTCTCTGGAGATATTCAAAACGCGCCTGGATGCAATTCTGTGCAACCTGCTCTAGGGGAACCTGCTTTGGCAGGGAAGCTGGACTAGATAATATCCAAAGGTCCCTTCCAACCCTTACCATTCTGTGATTCTGTAATAAAAATTCTAAAGCCCTGCCAAATAAGGTTCACAAAATTGTGTTGAAATGAGTATTACACATGTATACATATATAACCAACCTCAGAAGTTTCCCAGAAAATCAGCCTAACCTATCCAGTGATTATAGATCTAACTCAGCTGGGAAGAGTGCAGGGGGGTTTTACAAGACTAATATATTCTAATTGAGTGAAAGTGACCGTGGCAGTCCTTCTATCATCATAAAATAAAGTATCATAAAGGAAGCCAAAGAGAGAAAGTACTGATAAAAACTTTAACAGGGATGAATGTTCACGTTTCCTTATCAAACACACTGTTGCTCCAGTATAGAGTTCATTGTACTTTACAGGGGGATGAAGAAAAGCCAGGGAAGAGCTATCCAAATGATTTGATCAGTCAAGGGAATCAAGGTAATTTGAGTTCTAGGGTTTGCATATCACAGTTGTTCTAATTTTTTTCCTGATAATGGAATGCAACATTCTGTGTAGCGTACACAGAAATTAGTGTATTTGGCAAGTTTACAGCATAGGAAAAGAAACTTTGATATTTATCTAAATTAGAAATCTGAGAATCACTTATATAATGAGACAAATGTATAATGGAGAACACTGGGGGAAAGAAAGGGAGACAAAGAGAAAAGAGAAAATCCTCACATTCACATTTCACATTTAAGGTTATGTTAAAGTTTACATTAACATTCTTCTGTATTAAAAAATTTGAATTCAAAATAGAATCTTTTTTCTTGAAAATGGGAACTATAGCAAATATTTATATAATGGGATGCTGTGTCTAAAACCACAAAATCTAGCTGTATTCTCAAGACTGATTTATCCTATTGAAGAGGAAGGTGTCTGTGCAAATCACACTCTCTATTATGAAATTAAATTAAAAATATTAAAAGGAAGTAAAACCAAACCAAAACAAAAACAAACAAACAAAAAAAAAACCCTAAATAAGTTTCCCCCAAAACAAGCCTGAAGAATCTAAAGAAACTTTCTGCTGTGGTTCTGCCATTCTGAAGTCCCAGTTCTTTGGAAGCTGCTAGTGTGCAATACTATCATATAGATTTATATATCAGATACAATTATCTTCATTTATTAGGATTGAAAACTGCTAATTCCCTAGTTACCCAAACTCATCTGACAGTTGCTGGTTTTCCAACTGATTGAGCACTCCATAAACTCTTTACAACTAGGTGATCTTTTAATTACATTTCTTTCACCTGCATTCAAGCTCTATGCCAGAAAGCTCTAATATACTCCTGGAGCCCTCAGCACAGGAAAGACATGGACCTGTTGGAGGTTGGACGGGACTCTTTTTTGCAACGTGTGGTGAAACACTGTCACAGGTTGCCCAGAGAGGTGGTAGATGCCCCATCCCTGGAACCATTCAAGGTTAGGTTGGATGGCGCTCTGAGCAACCTGACCTAGCTGAAGATGTCCCTGCTCCTTGCAGGGGGGTTAGACTAGATGACCTTCACAGGTCCCTTCAAACCCAAACTATTCTATGGCTCTATGATTCCATAATAGATGGGGTTGATATGCTACTCTGTACAACAATTTACAAAGATTCACTGTTCAGTAGCACAATGAACTCTTTCCAAAGATCCCGTGTTCAATAGGCCGTGCTAGGCTACTTTCATGGTGCTCTTTCCTGTACATTGATGCCCATGGAAGTTAAAAAGACTAATTACACACCTGAGCAACACGTTACACCACAGTAGTTCTGGTTTGTTGAGATTTTATTTAATAAAGATTGAGAGTGAAGTGTTTTTTTCCGTAAGTTCACATAATTGTCCAAGGCCAACAGTAAATTATTTTGAAATTTTCTTTTTTTAGTGCTTTACTGCATATCCTCCCAACTTCACCAGCATAGTCAGGGTGTTTTTATACTTCTGAATAATGAAAAAAAAAGTAAAATAACAAATGATGGGAGTATGAGAATGCCTCATAAATCTTTCCCTAAACTATTTCAACAAATAAGTTTTCACAGGAAATATGTCACCATAACAATAAAAAAATACAAAGATCTCCTGAAATTTACTTCTGTGCTGGAGCAAAAATATGTAGCTGAATTTGTGTGTGGGAGTAATGTGTCAGAACTAGAACAACAGGCATATTTAACAAGTCATTCGTTTATCAAATATGTGACATAAAAAAGTACACAGATAAAAATCAATATTAATGGACAGCTACTCTTGATATAGTAAGTGCAAGTGCTAAAGTTCAGGAAATGTTTGCCAAAATTTGCAGAAGTGAAGGAGGCCTAGTATGACTTCTTCTCCAAAGGTACTTTTGACCTACAGTTCCGATGTACTTTGATCAGAGAGATGAGTTTTCTGCCTATCTAAATTTAGCTATGAAAATTAACCCTCAGTAACTAAGATTAAATATTTTGACTCTCATTTCTACCTTTTCATCCATGTTTTGAAGAGTTTCAAGGCACAAATTTTAGGAAAGCAAACTTCCAGCTGTTCAAGGAGTCAGTCAATAGAACCCCCTGGGAAACTCCCCTCAGAGACAAGGGAGCAAAACAGAGCAGGAAGATTTTTAAGGATGATTTCCACAGAGCACAAAACCTCACGATCCCCAGGGTTAAGAAATCAGGAAATGAAGGCAAGAGACAGGCATGGCTGAGTCGAGACCCGCTGGTTGACTTAAAGGGCAAGAAGGAAATGCACAGGTAGTGGAAACAGGGACAGGTATCCTGGGAAGAATACAGGGAGACTGCCCAGTTGTGTAAGGATGAGGTCAGGAAGACCAAGGCACAGCTGGAGCTGAACTTGGCATGGGACACAAAGAATAATAATAATGGGGGCTTCTATGGGTATGTCAGCCAGAAAAGGAAGATCAAAGAAAGTGTACTCCCCTTAATGACCAAGACTGGCAAATTGGTAACAATGGACAAAGAGAAGGCTGAGGTAGTCAACAATATTTTTGCCACCGTCTTCACTGACAACCTCTGTCCCCACATGTCTTGAGTGGAAGGACCACAATATGGTAACTAGTACAGCAAAGTCCCTCCCACTGTAAGAGAAGATCAGGTCTGTGACCACCTGAAGAACCTGAACATACAGAAGTCTATGGAACGCAGAAGTCTATGAGATGCACCCCAGAATCCTGAGGGAATTGGCTGATGTAGCTGCCAAGCCACTCTCCATGATATTGGAAAAGTCATGGCAGTCAGGTGAAGTCCCCAGTGACCAGAAAAAGGAAAACTTTGCAGCCATTTTTCAAAAGGGTAGAAAGAAGGACCCTGAGAACTACGAACCTGTCAGCTTCACCTCTATGCCTGGGAAGATCATGGAACAAATCCTCCTGGAAGCTAAGCTAAGGCACATGGAGGACAGGGAGGTCCTGACAGGTCCTGTCCTCCTCCTGACAGGAGGACAGCCAGCATGGCTTCACCAAGGGCAAGTCCTGCCTGACCAACCTCGTGGCCTTCTACGATGGAGTGACTACATCAGTGGAGAAGGGAAGAGCTACAGATGTTGTCCATCTGGACTTCCGTAAGGCAAAAGTGGTGACAAGTGGTGTCCCTCAGGGGTCTGTATTGGGACCAGTACTGTTCAATATCTTCAGCAATGACATAGACAGTGGGATCGAGTGCACTCAGCAAGTTTGCAGATGACACCAAGCTGAATGGTGTGGGTGAAACGCCTGAGGGACAGGATGTCATCCAGAGGGACCTGGACAAGCTCGAGAAGTGCACCCATGTGAACTTCAAGAGGTCCTACAAGGCCAAGTGCAAGGTCCTGCACCTGGGTCAGGGCAACCCCCACTATCAATACTGGCTGGGGGATGAAGGGATTGAGAGCAGCCCTGTTGAGAGAGAAGGACTGTACTGGTGGATGAAAGCTGGACAAGAGCCGACAATGCATACTTGCAGCCCAGAAGGCCAACCATATCCTGGGCTGTATCAAAAGAAGCGTGGCCAGCATTTTGAGGGAGGTGATTCAGGCCCTCTACTTCCCTCTGGTGAGACTTCACCTGGAGTACTGCATCCAGCTCTGGAGTCCTCAGCACAGGAAAGACACAGACCTGTTGGAGTGGGTCCAGAGGAGGGCCACAAAAATGATCAGTGGGATGGAGTACCTGTCCTATGAGGACAGGCTGAGAGAGTTAGTGCTATTCAGCCTGGAGGAGAGAAGACTCCAGGGAGACCTTATTGCAGCCTTTCAGTACTCAAAGGGGGCTTCTAAGAAAGATGGGCACAAACTTTTTAGCAGGTTGTGATAGGGCAAGGGGTAATGACTTTAAACCAAAAGAGGATAGATTTGTGGTGAAACACTGGAACAGGTTGCCCAGAGAGGCTGTAGACACCCCATCCCTAGAAACATTCAAAGTCAGGTTGGACGGGGCTCTGAGCAACCTGACCTAGTTGAAGATGTCCCTGCTCATTGCAGGGGGGTTAGACTAGATGACCTTTACAAGTTCCTTCCAACCCAAAGTATTCTACAATTCTATGATTCTATAAAACTTATGTTCACCCTCCATTCTGCATTTATGATCTTAAATATTCTCAGGTATTCAGTGACAAATTGCTAAGAAATACTTTCCCACTAGCTATTTGCCTGCACATCTAGACAATCACCTTTTCCATTCTCTAGAAGAAAGGGATCCAGAGGATAAGTTCCTTTAGTGTGGATCATAATTGCATATCAGAATTAGATTTTAAATGAGGTAGTTCTTTTAACATTAAATAGGTCAAATTTGTCACTTTCCCTTGGGTGGTATTGAAAATATACTGTGCAACAGTGTATAAATGGGAAGAGTTCATTAGACTTAAGACATATGTAGAAAACATTCAAAAAGCTCATAGAATAAGTGACTCAAGAAACTTTTTTGTTTCTAGACTTGAAAAGTCTTAGTATGTGACATCATGTAATTAATTAGTTTCTTTGAGAACTAAGAATTTCTCCGTGTTAGTTTTCACTACGTTTCTGTCTAGTTTAATTTTAAATGTCTTGATATATTTGGCTTTTACCATTTTCTTACTAAACTCCAGAATGAAATTACACACTTTGGAAGGAATGTTTTCATGACATCAACAAATAAGAACTATCAAGTGAAATACAGCAGTAGCAGCCATCTATTGAAATAAATAAATAAATAAATCCTTTACCTCTCCCTTATTTTCTAATAAACTTACATTTAAGTAAGGTATAGACGTATAAGCTTGCTCAGTATAGAACAAGTTTATGGCAAGAAAAGATATTTAACAGACTAATTTCAAAATTAATCCATAAACTTCTTACGTGAAAAGAAATATGTAATTTAAACAAAGCTTTTCCTCACATTACCACCCATAAAATGGTGTAAGATTTCCCTAGTTTACCCAATTCAAAACCAAACCAAAACACAACAAAACTTGGATAAAAAAGGTTCACTTTTGACCCTCAAGAATAGACATCACATAAATAACACAGGAAATTCATTATATAATTTAGGAAATTTTTTCAGTGTTTTTAAAACTTTAAGATAGACCACAAGTTATGGAAAAAAAAGTATCCCAGATATGTATTGCTAATTCTCATTTTCATTTAAAATTAATTTTGAATTTTTCCCCTTTCACTAGTGTTAACATACACATACATAATACAGCTTTTCTGCCAGCTATAAGCCAACTTTACAGAGATATATAATACAGAGGAGAGCAAAAGGATAAAATTTAAACTAGCTCTTGGACTACAATGTAAGTGGTTATAGAATTAATTATTTAGCCTGCTTTTGAAGTTTCTGTCATTTGAAAATCTTACTATGGCAAAATTCTCCAAGTGCAGTTAAACAAACAGCAATATCAGCTTCATCGACCAATTCTGATTTTAAATATGTAAAAGCCTGCACAATATCTATTGTATTCTGAAAATGGTATTAGATATAATATAGAAAGGTGGGTTTTTTTTCACAGTACTTGCTGACAAACTACTGCACAACTGAAATGAAAATTAGGTCTAATCCATTATGCTCAATTCTTTGAAGATGCTAGCGATGTTAAAATTTGATTAATTCATACTAAGAAAACAGTTCCATTAGCTCACACTCCAGTGGAACAGCATTTTGTGTAACAGACCATCAAATGCCAACTATGAAGTGAATTAATATGTTACCCTACGAAAAACTTATTTTAACAGAATTTTAACTACTTGTCAAAATTCTGTTTAAAGCCTATTATACTGTTTCTGTATGTTTATTGCATTTAACAGATAATATTAAATGTTCTTGAGACAGCTATTCCCAAAAGAAATAAAATATTTGGATCGGATTTGCGCATTAAATTTGCTCCTCCTTCTATTTCAGATATTTATAAATACACAAACAATGAAATATACAGTTTTGGGGGTTTTTTTAAGCTTTTTTTAACATTAGGTTGCCAACTAAAATTTTCAGGATGCATAAGTGAAAGATCTCTTGAAGGTTGTTATCAGAATTCCCTTATTTCTTTTATGCCCAGAATATAGTGTCAGGAGAGTTTAGAGAAACCATTTTGATTCATTGTTCTCCATGACAGTACCACAGTTTCCAAAGCAGCCAGAGAAATAAGCAAAAAAAAAAAAAAAACCAAAAAAAAAGAAAAAATCTTTAGTACATTCAAAAGCATTTTAAAATAAGTGATTCACCTTAAGTTCATGGATAATACAATCTTATAAAGTTAAACACAATCTGCTGTGGCAGTTACTGATTTCAAAGAACTTTTACCCATTTCTCATTGAGATCTGTAGTAGATTCCCCTTTAATTCAATAGGAATACGTAAAAATGAACTTTTATATTCCATATATCCCTGAAAAATTCAGGTAGTAGAAAGACAAACGTGATTCATAAACCTACAGCTTCATTCAGTAGTGATGACATTACTGAATGACAGAGAACATGATCCTTATTGTGCACAAAAGGACTTGACCATGCCAACATATAATTCTACCCAGAACCTACTTATAGTTTGAATTTAATCCTTTCCTGATTTGAATTGATGCTTATGAAAGAAAAATGTCTTCAGATACCTCTTGTTCATGTATTCTCTAATAGTTAATTTAGGTTTTGTTATATCTGAATGCACATCTTGTGTTGGTGTGAGCTTTCCCTCCAGATGTATTTCCTGAATTACCTAGGAAAAGAGGAGAGAAAAAAATACTTTGCAAATATATATTATATTGTATTGCATTGTGTTGTATTATATGATATGATGTATTTACTCTTTATTAAACTCTTTCTAATGCAATGGAAGCTTATAAGAAATATTATTATTTCAAAGATAAATATTTAAACCTGACCTCTGTGTGTTTAAATACCTATGTGACCCATACCATCATTACTTTAGTGCCATGACTATCAGTCTTTATGTCTTTTCAGGTGACTTATTTTCCAGTTCGAGGGTACATACAGGTGGAATTTTCAAAACCTGTGAATGGAAAAAAAAAAAGGAAGTCTCTCCATGGCAGAGACTGAATGTTTTGTTATGGCAGTAAAAAGGAACCATGTGTATTACTGAACAGCTTAGCAACTGTATCTTACTTCTCTTTCGAAGTTCACTGAATTGGGCTTTTCCATATGGACAGTATTACAGTCAGTTTTCTAATGAAAAGTAGATATTAAGAGAATGCTTGATTATCTATATCCTGTATATCCTCCTGAATATGGATTTCCTAAGGCTTACATTTCTTTCAATTTACTTTCTTCTGAGATTATAGAGCCACAATCTCATTCCACCCTCAAAACTTCGAACCAATTTTCATAATCTTGCAGAGAAATTTGCATTTCTACCCAAAGGGTTGGGTAGAACAGAAAAATCATGTTTATTTATTAATAAATGCCTTCAAACAAGGAAAAAGAAAATCAAATTGATTCTTATTGTCCCAGTTGACAGTTATGAAAAGTCAGAAGACAGTTTTCTATTGGAAAAAACAATTTCCAATTATTTATTGATAGCACTTGATGCATATCTCAAATAAATGTTTCAGCATTTATTTGCTAAATATTATGTTCAAGAGTCATGAAAGTTAAGCATCTCTCCAATGAACAGCTTAGAAAAGTGATGCTTACTACGTTTCTCTAAAGATCCAATACACAGTCAAATATGGCAATGTGCATATTGATATAATACACAAAAATAAATGTCAAATTGTCCAGATATTTTCATATTCCAACTGAGTTCTGACTAGATAATATAACTGTTTAAAACAGAAGTTCATATTTTTTAATATTTTCAATAAGTTCATCCAGAAGTATGAAAATATTAGGCTTTATTGCTTGCTGATTATATTCACAAAACATGTTTCTATTGTAAAAATTGTTTTCTGATGTAAAGAATAAAATAATCTAGTTATCTACAAAATACTTAATTTTTTGCTTATTTTGGGAGTATCAGAAGAAATTAGTCTGAAATCTATCAGTGCAAACTAAGGGAAAGGAGAATATCAGTCAGCAAAAATGCTAAATACTGCTTTCTCAGTTTTTCCATATGTGATATCATGTTTGTTTTTTATATGGCGCTCACAAGAGGAAATGACTGTTAATCTAATAAGACTGTGCATTTAATACTTCACATAATATAACGTGTAAAGTCTCACCAGTGTATCTGAGATGGAGAAAAGCAGACTGAAGGCAGGAATGTGCAAAATCGGGTCTATAGCAGAAAGATTTTTCAACATTTCCATAGTATAAAATGCAGTAAAAGTGCATGGGAAGAAATCAAGGATTTGTAGTATTCCAGAACCTAACAACAACAACAAATGAGGAACTAACTTTGTTAAGAGGCAAATATTGAAGACTAATGTACTCCACCCCAGAATGATGGAAGGTTTGCTGGATATTGTTCTACGGCGGGTTTTTTTTGTTGTTCCTATATGGAGAAGGCAGCAAAATCTGCCTTCTTGGGAAACTCATTTTGGGAGAATAAAGAATTGATGTTGACCCAAAATTCCAGCCAGAGGCAGTGAATTTGGAGCTATTTATGAAAGCATGCAAGATGGTGCCTCAGTTATTAGCTGTAAAAAGAGGATCATCCACATTATTCCCTATTTATTAGTTGCAATGAACTAGCTAGAGGAGTTTGCAAATAAAGTATATGATTTTAGAGTCAGAAATTGGCACTGCTACATCTTATCAATGGCTAATCCTCCTGAGCACTTAATGGTGAGAACATTTGTGCTATGTATACATCAGTAAACAGATGTTAAAAATGGAAAGTGCTCAGGACTGATATTGACATAACCAGAACTTGTTCTTGAGTACAGGCAGACAGATTTGACTATGGGAACCTGAAGCAATGTTATGGGCTCCTTGAAACCTACTTGACTTTTGGTTAAGGTCAGGTTAGTAGTGCCATGATACATTATTTAATAAGGGGGTAGTTAATCTGAAGACTAGGAGTTATAAAGTGTTTTGATAGAGTTCTGGGAAAAAAAAAAGGAAAGTTTGCTTCAGGGTTGGATCTATTACTGAAAATAAGATACTTTTAGTACCTGCAGTTATTGAAAGTAAGGGTTGTCACATCTGCCATGCTCAGTCATTTATCAAACACTACATTACGTAGGAGAATAGCTGATTGTTTCGAGGTTCCAAAGAATATATAGGAACAAGGAAAAAATGCATGAAAAAGCCTTTGAACAGTCATCTAATTCAATATTTTATGACGGTTAGGATCAACTGAGTTAAAAATACCAACACCATTAAAGCATAACATTATCCATATTTTTAGGTATTTTGTGCAAGTTCTGCACATATGCAATTTTAGTTCAGTATTATATAAACCTGTATATTGATAACATATAAAAGAAATTGGAAAACAGGATCTGGTACCCTGAATATGGACAGGTTATTCTGAGTAGACTTTCAGAATTTAGGGAGATAAAGGAAGATGATGCTATTGATCGTTTTGATCCTGTATGTACAAAAAGGCTAGAAAAGATCACAGCAAGATAAAACTATAGTGACCAAAAAGAAATAAAATACCCAGTTTTTCTCACAGATGATAAGTTATATAACTTGAAATATATGAAGTAGGAGAATCTCATAGAATATGAATCATTGCGAGTGTGGAAAAAGAATTTTAAAAGTTAGGGTTTTCTGATAAAGAATTTCAATTTATTCTTCCAAGACTCGGGCAATAACATCACTGGCAGATCTGGTAATAAGGGTTTAAAGGACATAGTTAATTGGCTCTTCAGTCAAATCTGTGAGGAATCTGTGAACGTCTATAGCATCACAACCCCAAACTAAATGTCCAGCACTACTTAATAGGTTGAAAAGGAAGGAGTCGTCTAAACGAACATATAGATTTATTGGCACAGTGTAATGTACTCAGGTGGTTATGACACAAAGGTCAGGCACAGGCACTGATAATGAGATAATTTTTAAAGCACATGAAAAGAGAAGCAAAATTTAAGGTTAATTGATAACCCTCGGATTATTTGCTAGTATATTGTGAAATATTCATTTCATATCTAAAAATCCGTCAACTACAATGTAGCCACAGAATTTGACAATACTATTTTATAAAGTGCATTTGCAATAAAGACCATTCTATTCTATTAAGTCATGTTGGTAAGTAGTATGTCTTTCTGTATGGTCTCCATGGATTATATCTAACAACTCACTCACAAGGTAGAGTTGCCAAAAAGAAATGTTATTCATTTCTTGTGAGCTAGGTCCAAAGAACATTTATCCTACTTGGAAGTTATCACCAGAGAAAAGTTAAGAGATTTATGTTCAGGTCATGATCGATATCCTTAATTCAACTAATGGAGACAAACTCTGGCTCCTCAGCGTCTTCTTGTCTGCCAACGAACTTAACCTGGGAGAAATAGATAAACCTTACTCTCTCAGTTTTTTACAATTACAACATGGTTTAAAAAAGGCTTTAAGTGAGAGGGAGGGCTGAGGGAAACAAGGTGTTTTACATCAAGACTTAGAATTTCCAAATCATTAGTAAGCATAGTTACAGCCCTGAATCATGAACTGATCTTTTCATATACATATGTATGTATGTTTACGTGTTTACAGCAAGTAGTTGGGAGACCTGAAAGGAATTGAGAAATAATAATAAAATAGCTCTTCCACCCTGAGGATTTGCTTCTTGAGACTGGGTTTTCTTTAATGAAATGAGGGTTGATACGCCCTGAATTTATCTTAAGTTAAGTTTAATGGTCAGTTGAGTAGGAACTTTTAATGTTTAGCACTCCATTTTCATTTGTACTTTCTAATACCTCACAATAAAGTATTTCTTCCCTTTTTTGCTTTTGAAGTATCTGTAAAGAAGATAAAAGATGAAGGCTACTGTGAATAATTAGAGAGTACCATGAACATATTTAATATAGTACAAAAATACCCTTTTCTACTGGACTAAAATACTATGGACTTAAATAAGATTAGAATTCCCACTGTTTGAAAAAAGTTATGTGTAATTAATCAGAAGATAAATGCTGACACAAAGAACATTGCTAAGTGTAAATTCAGATGTGAACACTTTCTCAACAATGAACAGTAGCTGCATATAGAATCCCATGTATTTCTAGTACCAAACAACTATGGCATAATATCAATCCATGCAAAAGAGGCTGAAATGAAATCAAAATGACACACATGCACATACCCTCTTTAATTCAAGTTCAATGTCACCTTTCAAAGAATCATAGAATGGTTTGAGTTAGAAGGGACCTTAAAGATCATCTAGTTCCAAACCGCCTGCCCTGAGCAGGGACACCTTNCATATAGAATCCCATGTATTTCTAGTACCAAACAACTATGGCATAATATCAATCCATGCAAAAGAGGCTGAAATGAAATCAAAATGACACACATGCACATACCCTCTTTAATTCAAGTTCAATGTCACCTTTCAAAGAATCATAGAATGGTTTGAGTTAGAAGGGACCTTAAAGATCATCTAGTTCCAAACCGCCTGCCCTGAGCAGGGACACCTTCCACACTAGACCAGGTTGCTCAAAGCCCCATCCAACCTGGCCTTGAACACTTCCAGAGATAGGGCATCCACAACTTCCCTGGGCAACCTGTTCCAGTGTCTCACCACCCTCACAGGAAAGAATTTCTTCCTAATATCTAATCTAAATCTACCCTCTTTCAATTTAAAATCATTATCCCTCGTCCTATCACTACACTCCCTGATAAAGGGTCCCTCTCCATCTTTCCAGTAGGCTCCCTTTAGGTACTTGAAGGATGCCATAAGGTCTCCCCAGGGCTTTCTCTTCTCCAGGTTGAACAACACGAACTCTCTCAGCCTGTCTTTGTAGGAGAGGTGCTCCAGCCCTCTGATCATATTTGTGGCCCTCCTCTGGACTCGTTCCAACAGATCCATGTCCTTCTTATGCTGGGGGACCCAAAGCTGGATGCAGTACTCCAAATGGGGTCTCACAAGAATGAAGTGGAGGGGCAGAATGACCTTCCTCGACCTGCTGGCCATGCTTCTTTTGATACAGCCCAGGATATGGTTGGCCTTCTAGGCTGTGAGTATGCATTGTCGGCTCTTGTTGAGCTCCTCATCAACTAACACCCCCACGTCCTTCTCCTCAGGGCTGCTCTCAATCCATTCTCTGCCTAGCCTGTGTTTGTGATTGGGATTGCCTTTGCCAAAAATTGTATAACCATAACATACTGATCATTTTCTTTCGCTCCTTTGGAAAACACATGTAAAGGAACATTACCTCCCTGTCAGGGGATATAAGGATAAAATTTCCTATTGAACTGGGTACAGCTATAAAAGTAATAATATGGAAGTATAAATATCACCATGAATCAAAATTAACGTCAAATTTAATAGCATTGATGCTTGGATCAGTTTCACTACGCAGTACTGTCATCTGTAAGTTACATGCACACTATAAGCTTCNCAATAAAGACCATTCTATTCTATTAAGTCATGTTGGTAAGTAGTATGTCTTTCTGTATGGTCTCCATGGATTATATCTAACAACTCACTCACAAGGTAGAGTTGCCAAAAAGAAATGTTATTCATTTCTTGTGAGCTAGGTCCAAAGAACATTTATCCTACTTGGAAGTTATCACCAGAGAAAAGTTAAGAGATTTATGTTCAGGTCATGATCGATATCCTTAATTCAACTAATGGAGACAAACTCTGGCTCCTCAGCGTCTTCTTGTCTGCCAACGAACTTAACCTGGGAGAAATAGATAAACCTTACTCTCTCAGTTTTTTACAATTACAACATGGTTTAAAAAAGGCTTTAAGTGAGAGGGAGGGCTGAGGGAAACAAGGTGTTTTACATCAAGACTTAGAATTTCCAAATCATTAGTAAGCATAGTTACAGCCCTGAATCATGAACTGATCTTTTCATATACATATGTATGTATGTTTACGTGTTTACAGCAAGTAGTTGGGAGACCTGAAAGGAATTGAGAAATAATAATAAAATAGCTCTTCCACCCTGAGGATTTGCTTCTTGAGACTGGGTTTTCTTTAATGAAATGAGGGTTGATACGCCCTGAATTTATCTTAAGTTAAGTTTAATGGTCAGTTGAGTAGGAACTTTTAATGTTTAGCACTCCATTTTCATTTGTACTTTCTAATACCTCACAATAAAGCATTTCTTCCCTTTTTTGCTTTTGAAGTATCTGTAAAGAAGATAAAAGATGAAGGCTACTGTGAATAATTAGAGAGTGCCATGAACATATTTAATATAGTACAAAAATACCCTTTTCTACTGGACTAAAATACTATGGACTTAAATAAGATTAGAATTCCCACTGTTTGAAAAAAGTTATGTGTAATTAATCAGAAGATAAATGCTGACACAAAGAACATTGCTAAGTGTAAATTCAGATGTGAACACTTTCTCAACAATGAACAGTAGCTGCATATAGAATCCCATGTATTTCTAGTACCAAACAACTATGGCATAATATCAATCCATGCAAAAGAGGCTGAAATGAAATCAAAATGACACACATGCACATACCCTCTTTAATTCAAGTTCAATGTCACCTTTCAAAGAATCATAGAATGGTTTGAGTTAGAAGGGACCTTAAAGATCATCTAGTTCCAAACCGCCTGCCCTGAGCAGGGACACCTTCCACACTAGACCAGGTTGCTCAAAGCCCCATCCAACCTGGCCTTGAACACTTCCAGAGATAGGGCATCCACAACTTCCCTGGGCAACCTGTTCCAGTGTCTCACCACCCTCACAGGAAAGAATTTCTTCCTAATATCTAATCTAAATCTACTCTCTTTCTGTTTAAAATCATTACCCTTTGTCCTATCACTACACTCCCTGATAAAGGGTCCCTCTCCATCTTTTCAGTAGGCCCCCTTTAGGTACTTGAAGGATGCTATAAGGTCTCCCCAGGGCTTTCTCTTCTCCAGGTTGAACAACTCCAACTCTCTCAGGCTGTCTTTGTAGGAGAGGTGCTCCAGCCCTCTGATCATATTTGTGGCCCTCCTCTAGACTCTTTCCAACAGATCCTTCTTTTGTTGGGAGACCCAGAGCTGGATGCAGTACTCCAGGTGGTGTCTCACGAGAATGGAGTGGAGGGGCAGAATGACCTCCCTTGACCTGCTGGCCATGCTTCTTTTGATACAGCTCAGGATATGGTTGGTCTTCTAGTCTGCGAATATGCATTGTTGGCTCTTGTTGAGCTCCTCATCAACTAACACCCCCATGTCCTTCTCCTCAGGGCTGCTCTTAATCCGTCCTCTGTCCAGCCTGTGTTTGTGCTTGGGATTGCCTTTGCCAAAAATTGTATAACCATAACATACTGATCATTTGCTTTTGCTCCTTTGGACAACACATGTAAAGGAACATTACCTCCCTGTCAGGGGATATAAGGATAAAATTTCCTATTGAACTGGGTACAGCTATAAAAGTAATAATATGGAAGTATAAATATCACCATGAATCAAAATTAACGTCAAATTTAATAGCATTGATGCTTGGATCAGTTTCACTACTCAGTACTGTCAGCTGTAAGTTACATGCATGCTATAAGCTTCAATGCAAGAACAAGATTTCACAGCAAACAATGGGAAAAGTTTACTTTCTCGTTTGTAAATTAGACCCTGGGTCTTCTGGTGGTTCTGGTCTTGCAGATCATAGCACTTCAAGAGCAAACACATTTTGCAGAACTAGATAGTATTTGTTTAAAATATTTGTGATAATACTACTTTCTGTCATTGTGTTTCTATTATCCTTTTTCCAGAACAAATATTCAAAACAAAAAATGAAGTATTTTTTAGATACAATAAATGTAGTATCAAGTAGTCTAAGTGGATACTTTTAAGGAAGAAGCTACAAATACTCGCAATACCATGTTGTCTTCCAGCCACTGAAATTCAGCTATGATCTCTGAGTTGAACCAAAATCCACCAAAAGTCATTACAATATGGTATGTGCAGCTCAATACTGAAAAGGACTGCTCTCTAGTAAAGTACTATTCCTCTCAAGCAAGTAGCAATTAGAACTTTCCTCAAGAAACTATCATTGCTTGTCTTACCAGTTTTCTTCACTGTCTAAAGACTAAAGCTTAAAAAAAAATGGCGGATGGGAATACTAAAGAGTCCAAAGATTTTTATTTTCACCCCTTTCATTTTATGGCCAGTCTACATATGGAACTTACTGTAATAGCCCTGATTGTAGGGCTATATGGACAGACATCTATACTGCTTTGGGTCTCTTTATAGCCAGATGAACTGCCTATGAGTTGTGTGGAAAAGCATAGCTTAAATTGTTCCATTTTCCCCTCTCCAATAGATTACAGAGTGTGGATATAGGCAATTGCTCATCTGCACCCAGAGACTTCTGCTCTGTGATTCTTCTTTGAATTGCTCTTCAATATGTATGTGGTGCTGCAAGGAAGGAGCAAGAAAGATTAAGTGGATGGTAGTGTCAGCAAAGATGTGAATGATGCAGAGCTTTCTCACTTTTTTAGACTAAGATATCTTTTCTTTATGGGTGCATTGCCAAGAGTGAGTGTTTGACTGAGGGGGATGGTTTCTAGAGCTATAAGTAGAAAAGAAAATTGCAATATAAGTACACTAAGAGAAACCTTTAGAAGGATAGATAGGGATTGAGAGGGTGAGAATACTTCTTCATTATTTATAGTAATCACTCTTATTTCAGACAGAAGATTTTAGTATGATGCTGAATACCCACTGAATATCCACTTACATATCCATTACTTTTAGTAACATTAGCCCCAAATGCCTCTTTTCATTTCTACCTCATTTTAGCTTTGTAAAGTTTCTGCAAATCTCATGCTAAGCAAAAGACCCAGAAAATACATTTTTGGAACTGGCATCAATAACCTACAACACTTGTTTTCTAAATTCTTTAGCAACTTGCCATGTAACTTGGATGAGGGTATGCAACACAAAAATTGTTAATTCTTCTGTTCATTTATTTTTAAAATGAATGAACACTGAATATGAGATTAATGCTTAGTGAGCACTTTTGGGAGCTGTTATAGGCAGAAGAATCAGGCATTTTGATTACAATCTAAACTTCTTGAAGTCATGCCAGAGTTATAATAATTTATTTTATAGTAAGAAGTTAACCTCTTGAAGCAAACTTCCAGGACAACATCAATTTCAAGAATTAGTTTAAAGGAAAATGAAGGATTAATGTCAAATAAAATTATATACATCATTGATGTATTTTTATTTATGCAACTACTAATAATACTGGATTCATCGTCATACAATGAAATATATTCAGTATCAATAATGATCAGGCACCTAAAACCGGAGTTGCAGAGAATGGGATGCTAGTTGTTGTTGTGTTGAAATTGAACTAATTGTTCACCAGTCAATAATACAAAGTGGTTTCGAATGAGGACTTGAATTAATGAAATATCAAAAATAAACTTTTAAGTATGATTGTATCCTAAGCCATCAGAAAACTAGTCATACTACCCATAGTTTGTTAAAATGTGTAGGCCACAACCAGAAGTTAACACCAAAACAAAACAAAACAAATCAAAACAAAACACCCAAACATTTTTTCATTGAATCAGAATTTTTTTTTTTATTTAAATGTTCACATTTAGCAGAAACTAGCAAAATGAGAGCCATCTTGCCTAGCGGAACTACCTTCAGGATTTTCTTCAAATTGCACAAGAGTCTCCAGCTCTTGTAGAGAGCCTTTCCCCAGTGACTGCACGAATATGAGAAGAGAAAGGCCCAAGCTAACTATTGATACATCCTGTAGTCAGTGGTGATGCGTGTTGGAGATATATCAGTATTACAGTGGGAAATTTGATTGGCATCAGTAGTGCGAATGAGGAAACAGGAAAGGATACAAGAGAAGATAGGTAGGGAGGAGCAACTACCCAGGGAAGGTGCTTATTATAAAATAAGAAGGGCTCGGATACTAAACTATTATCATCACAGTAGACGTGCCTGTTCCCAGTTACACTATTCATTTAATCACTCAGTCCACAGTCAGTAAGACTTCAGAACATTGGGCTCAATGCTGAAGTGTAATTGTTTTGAGCACACATAGTGGCCAAGCACAGTCACTTTTAGACGACTAGACCTGCAGCAGCCTGGGAAGAAGATGCACAAAAATCCATACCTGTATCCATAATCACAGCAGCAGGACAATGGATTACTGATTTTTACTGACCAGATACATACAGTTAGTCACGTGAGACTAGTTATTCTACGTATCAGAATAATGCAGAATTCTAGCAATATATCCAATTCACTAGCAGTGCCATTCCTCTCTTCACTGCATTTCCTTACTACCCTATACCAACAGGCAATTGCCATACTGGATGGAATGGCAAAAGAGTGCATTTTTCCTTATTTATGTATCAAAACAGGATGTTTCTTTAGCATATTATAAAAAAATGTACATCACAAAAATAATCAATACACAGATTAAAATGAATTAGTTGTTCACATCATCCATGCATTAATGTAATGCTTCCTTCCTGCATTGTTTGGATTATTCCTTGTGGCATTTTGCATTGTCAAGCACTATGTTCCATGTCAGAAACACTGTTGCTAATTTTAGTAATCTACATAGATATCTGCAGTGCCTGTACTGTAAATGACTCCCTGGAGAAGATAATGTTATCAGTGATGATGATAGATAGGGCAAAACTATATATTTCACTGGTTTGGCAATAGGCATAGTATAGAATTTGCATACTAATAATTTTCAATATTTGTTTAGCTTTCATGCAGGGCTTGTGGTATCAAATGAATATATGTTTTAAAATCATTTTTTCTAAGTTTTCTTTTAAGGTTTCTCCAATATTACATGAACTTTTTCATATATCATCTTTTTAATCACCTCTATGAATTGTACATACGTATATGCAATTTATACTAGTGACCTATAAGTATGAATCACTAAGTAAATGCATAAACATGATACAAAAAAAATGAGGTTACCTCCAAGTAAAAACCTGAATTGTAGCTTTGGTTTATTTTAATAAATAAGGAAAAAAATATTCACAATTTACAAAAAAAAAAAATTAAAACTTAAGAATTGAAAAAAAATGCTAGGTTGAATCTATAATTATTGGTTTTATGTGAGAGTGTGTTTACTGATTGTAAACTTCTTACATCAGGTAGGTGGAAACCAAAATTCTTCGTTTTGGTAATTTAAAAAGTAACTAAAAGAAATTTATTTTTTTCTATTTGAAATTGATTTC
The DNA here is from genome assembly GCA_008711295.1 of Anarhynchus alexandrinus. Taxonomy (NCBI): domain Eukaryota; kingdom Metazoa; phylum Chordata; class Aves; order Charadriiformes; family Charadriidae; genus Anarhynchus; species Anarhynchus alexandrinus. The sequence continues at coordinate 575,437 of VUYV01000289.1, read as the reverse complement.
TAGTCACTGGCAAACTTCATCTCTGAAAATACATATTGGGATTACAATACTTTGATGCACATTTCAGGACATACTCATCTTTACAAGTTCATTTCAAATGACCCTGGAATTTGAGGTCAACAGTATATTCATTAACTCACTGTTTTGCCACCCACAACAGCTAAAATTTATCTCAGAGTAACTTTTACAAAATTACTTAAATATCTAGATAAATAGCAATGTATTTATGCATTTTGATATGCAAGGATGGTAAATATGTCTAAAACATATTAATATAAATGAATGAATATGTAAGTCTAAGGGTCAATAAACATATTTTTGGAAGTACATCCTGGCCCAATTTATGTAGGTGGTCTTCTAATAAGTTGTATAGTTGTCTAATTGAAATAGAGACTTTATAAAGCAAAGGCTATCAGACATTAAGTATGTGCTACCATCTTACACAGTTCACAGCTGGTTAAAGAACAGCAAATCAAGAACAGGAATAAATGGTTGCTTTAACAATGGAAGGTTACCTGAGAAATCCTTTGGTAACCTGTGAAGGAACCTGTATTTTTAACTATATTCATAGATGGATGATCTGGAAAAGGTATTAAACAATGAAGGAATATACAATGATATCAAAACTATTCAGAATAGTCAAAATTAAAGTTGACAGCAGAGTTACAGACGTGTTTTATGATACAAGTAACTGAATCATAAAAAAACAGAAGAAATTCAGTATAATCAGTGTAAAGCAAAAATTATGGAAAAAAGTAAGACAATTGTATATATGTATATATATAACATGGGTTCTAAACTAACACATAAGAAAAAGCATTAGAGTCATTGTGGTAAATTTTGTGAAAGCAGCAGTTCTTAGCATCAGTCAAAATTCTGGGGTTTTAGAAAAGAGGAAAAAACTATAAAACAAATTCATAAAACTTTACAGTAGTATTTCATAATTGTGTAATTCATATGTATTTTGAATGCTGAACATCTTCCAGGTCTCTGTGATGGTGTCCTCCACTGCCAACCTGACCTTTATCTCCCATAACCCTGCCCAAGCAATAACCACCCGTAGTGGTCATAATGGGTGCACCTAGTTGTGATAGCGGCATTCAGCTCAACATGGTTTCGGGGAGACAGATAACAACACGATAGTCAAGGGCTAACTTGAGCAATGCGCCAACCTAACCACAAGACTGGTGCTGTGGTCAATATGTAAATATGACTATAGGTCAATAATCTTACCCCCATAAATAGTGAACAGCCCAAGAACCCTTTGAGCTCTCCTGCATGGCAGTGAGCTGCATGCAAGGATCTCCCCTTGAGTAGGGATGCCACTCAAGGTTACTTTTCAAGATTAAGAGATTCCTTGCTGCAACAGATCCTTGTAAGTGACTAATAGCATGATAAACTTTGAAATCCTAGCTAAGTGATATAAGGATTGATTATGCGTATATAATCCTTTAGACATAAACCATTGACCAAGTCTGGGACCAGGACTGGATCCAGCCACACTTAGACTCCTCTCTGAGAAGGAGTTTAGAAAGCAAAGGGGTCCTCTCTGAACCTCAACTCAACAGGAGGGCCTCCCTGACAGTTCTGTCTGACCCTGTCCTCCACGCAGTAAATAACCAAGTTTGCCTTGCCATCGAAACTTGTTACAACACCATCGCATTTACTATCAACCTCTATTAAGTCCCTGTTTTATATCAATAAATGTATCGCTGCTTGTCTCTACGAGTGAAGTCCATCACTCCATCTGCGACAGTCTCCCCAACTTAAAGGAAAAAGTACAAGTAAAAACGAAGTATGAAAAGACTTGTATATGAGGAGAGGTTAAATCAACTGGGATTCTTCACCAGGAAAAATAAATGATTGGAGAAGAGAATATGATTATAATATAGAGATAAATGAATAATGCAGAGAAGGTGAAAAAAAAGAAGTGTTACTCACTATTTCACACAATATAATACCCAATAATAATCAAAAGAAATATTTAAGAAGAATTCTTGAACTGAAAGTAGTTTTTTTTCCACTCAATGTGCAAATGAATTATGAAACTTATTGGCAACATGCTGTGGCAATGTAACTGCTGTTGCAGTTATTAAAGTGATATCAAACACAAGGATGTAGAGACAAACTCCAGTTCAGAAGGTCCTGAGCTGCAGGATGTCAGAAGCTGTGAGGTTAAACTGAGTAAGGTATTAAATTACTCTTGCATCCACAATTGGCCACTGTCTAACACAAGATGTTGGAGTAGACGAGTCTTTTATCTTGCCCATTATTGTTGTTTTTATGAGCATTTCACAGTCTGATCCGTTATTGAAGTTAACTAAAGAGACTGTTTGACTGCTGCATTTTTGATATGGGCCTGTGTATGAGTAAAATTAATCAACTGAAAACCCTGAAATTTGGATTGCTCTGTCTGCAGACATGTGCAAAGAACTTCTATCTTGTTATAGCTATTTTTAATTGGCTGACAATCCTAAATAGTCACCGTGTTGCAGTCTGTTGTAGAGAGGGGTAAGTAGAGAAGACAGTGAAGGACAAGGCCCACATAAATTAAAAGTAAAACCTTTCCCTTTGAACTAAAGTTACAAAATGAGTACAAAACTTGGTTTTCTTATTATTTGTGATTTAAATAGATGTGTACATTGACATGGTAAATACTATATTCTGCTATACATTTTAAGATCATCACTGAAACTCAGACACCACAATACTGAACACAGATGAGCTGAGAGAAATTTAAGTTTGTAGAAGTGACAGATTTTTTTTCTCCCTGAAACTTGCAGAAAAACAACAAACCACAGCTTCACAGTTTCCTGTGATTCCATTCAAAGTATTCCTACATGCCCGAAATGTCCTTCCTTGTGTAACTGAGACGGATAAACTAGTATTGACTTATGTGTTCTATAAGAAATGAGAGAAAAAAAAGACCTAAAGGATTGCTATGGTGTTTATTCCATCAGTGCAGAATTGTTCCCCAATGTGTATTTCAAGCATTGGACTAGTCTGCCTTAAAATACTAAGCAATAAGTTTATGAACTACTTATTACAGGGAACCCTATTTTACTCTTAACAGGAATATATCTTAAAAGCATTACCCCAATGTACAATACTATTTTCTTGATTTAAATCACATTTCTCTTGGAAATCCCTCCTTGCATGTTCATCAAGAACATGCAAATTACTATTATAGAGGAAAACAATAGCAACAGCTTCAATTAAAATACCATTTTTACTACATTTTAAAAACACAAAACTTTCCTGTAGAATCCTTGATACTATGTCTTTATATACTTCTCAACTATTAGTCTTTTAGGATGCGTTTTAACACGTTATCTTCCTTACAGAGGGATTCTGAAACTGACTTTTATTATAAGGTCTCATAGAATTTTTGTTATTGTTATGCAGTCTGGTTGAACAGATACTGAGGGTGGCAAAAATAAGAAAGGAAATATATTCTTATTCTGCTCATTTAAGAAAAAAAATCAAATTTTATTTAAATAAATTTATGTTTCTACGATGGTACATACAAACCTTAATGAGGATAATGTATATTCCTTTTTTCAGAAGCCTTATAAAAGAAAAAAAATGCTGCAGGTATTACTATATTTATACATGCCAATCTGATTGGTGTATCTTCCTTAAATAGAAGAACACTAACTGGTTCTAGCCTATTGCACCTGGCTCCTTTTATGTGCAGATCTGTTAAGAGAAAGTAGGTTTCATGTACAGTGCAGCCCATCTTTTGTGGGTCTCTTTTCCTATGAACAACCTAAGACAAAAATTAATAGAAATAAAGCTTTCATGTAGGGTAATATAAGCACCTGGTTCCCAAAGATCTGATCTAGGTGGGATGAGTCAACAAACCGGAATCGGATCTCCTCGAAGCAGAAGCAATACACTGAAGTGCGTTTGCACTGAAGTGTTGCATTTGATTTCTTCCATACATTCAAACAAATGTAAAACTGAAGTAACACGAAATCATAAAAATTAAGCATCTTAAAATCTGACAATCTATGGTGATTCGTAGCATTAAGTTAAGCATGATTGAGTATTACTCTAATTTCAGAGAATCACAGAACAGTTGAGGTTGGAAGGGACCTCTGGAGGTCATCTGGAGTGAGTACAGAGGAGGGTGACCAAGATGGTGAAAGGTCTCGAGGGCAAGACTTACGAGGAGCAGCTGTGGTCACTTGGTTTGTTAAGCTTGGAGAAGGCTGAGGAGAGACCTCATCACAGTCTAAAACTGTGGTAGGGTGGTAGTGGAGGAGGAGGTGCTGATCCCCTCTCTCTGGTGACCAGCTATAGGACACGAGGAAATGGAATGAAGCTGTGTCAGGGGAAGTTTTGTGCTTAGAGAACACTATAACTGAAAGACAGTTACAGAAGTCAAAGATAGTTATAGAAGATTACAACTAGAAGATTAGTTTAGATTTAGTTCAATAAACCTAAGTAATAACTGAGTATAAACCGAGGACCAGAGAATATAGTGTCTCATCAAAATTCTAATGACTTGAGGGCAGCAAAAACAAGTTGACCAAACTGACCTCCTAAATATTTTTTTTGACCTTACACTTACAAATTAGCCAAGTACTCTGTGTCATTTTATTGGGTTTATGTGACAAGATTTTTTTTTTGGGGGGGAGGAGCTGCAGGGGTGGCCTTCTCACAGAAGAAACCAGGGGGTGCCCCCATGTCAGACAAAACCATTTCGAGCCAACTTGAAAAAGGACTCACTGCTGGTCAAAGCTGATCCAAATGGTGATGTTGGTGGTGCCTCTGTGATATTATATTTAGAAAGGGTAAAAAACACTGTGCAGAAGCTGTGAGAGACAGGAGTGAGAAAAACATGAGAAACAACTGTGCAGGCACCAAGGTCAGAGATGAAGGAAAGTGGGGACATGTCCAGGTGCCAGAGCATAGATTCCCCTGCAACCTGTGGAGAAGACCATGGTGAAGCAGGCTGTCCCCCCGCAGCCTGCAGAGGACCACGGTGGAGCAGATATACACACTGTAGTAACCTGTGGAAGAGCCCATGCCACAGCAGCTGGATAAGCCCTGACAGAAGCTGCAGCTGGTGGAAAACCTAGGCAGGAGCAAGCTCCTGGTAGGAGCTGCAGCCCATGGGTTACCCACGCTGGAGCAGTCTGTTCCTGAAGGACAGTGGACTGTGGAAAGAACCCATGCTGGAGCAGTTCATGAAGAACTGCAGCCTTGGGAAGGACTCATGTTAGAGAAGCTGATGTCCAATCTAAACGTATACACAGATTCTAAAGTAAAAAAAAACCAACCCTTATATTCTGTGCCAAGTTCAAAGCAAAACCACAAAGATATTTTCCTGACACATCTACAGCTATTCAATTCAATTGAAGAAAGAGATCTTGGCTCTTATTCCACCAGCAGTGTCAATTACTAAGTACTTCCAAAGGACAAGTATGTGCAGCCAAAAGCAAAAGGAACTTAAACTTAACTTCCCTTTCTCCTCTTTTTTTAAATTTTTTTTTAAATTTGTTTTTTAAAGTTGTAATGTGAATTTAAACATTTATGGTGAAATTCAGACACCATGGGACTAAAGCAAATTTCCCACAAGCTTCAACAGAACTTAATCATTCCCCTTACTTTGCATTATGACTAGCAAATCTACTTCAAGAACCACTAAAAAAAGAATAAACAACTCTACTTCTCCTGTGAAATAATAAAGGAGCTTTTTTCAAATGTTTAATGATTTATGAGGGAATCGGTGGCATCTGGTCTCCTACAGAGAGCACTTCATTGGAAAACAAAAAAAGCAAATTCCACCACTACTGCTCAGGTTGAGACTACTGAAAATATCATCCTTAAAAGGAAACTGAACAGACTATGTATCCTGTTTATGAACCTGCATTCTATATTATAAGTTTAGAAAAGAACATGTTGTAGCTATGGTGGCAGAAACACAAACAGATTTTAATTCAGAAATGGCATTACAGCAGTCTCACAGAGTCATTTTTTACTTACAGAAAGCAGGACTGATGTCTTGAAAATGATCAACCAATAGAAGTTTTGCACTTAGTAGGTGTAACAACACTTATTCTTAGTGAAATATGTCATGTGACTGACATTGCCCAAAAGAAGTTGGTTTCCTGTTTTTCTTATTTGGTCATAAAGATTTCATAAAAACTGCTGAAACTCTTGAAAAGGGTTTAAGCCATCTAAAATAGATGTTACTTAACATAAAGAGTTTTTCACATTAGGTTGACTCATGTTTTCTGTTTATAAAGAAAAATAAGTATTTATAACGAAAAATAAGTATTTATAAAGAAATAAGACTTTCCAGTATCTGTAAGATAATTACAGAATATTCTCACCTTTTAAAACATTTGATATACCAATGTAGTAAGCTTGAAGATAACACACTAAACGCAGAGTTTTCAAAGATTTATTACTTTGTCCCTTTTCCACTCCTCAGACATGGAGAGAGGAGTGTAATGACGGGGTTAAAACAGAAAGTCAACAGATCCACAGTTGTTTGCTCCAAACATCACAACCATAGAAGCTCACTGATGAGAAATTAACTCACACATTCTCAGCTGCAGAGGGACTTTTCAAGTACTTCTGGCACTCAAAAGCCAACCCTACTGTTCTGATTTCAAATTACTTTCATGTGATTTCTGGTGCTGGCATCAGGTCAGCAAAGTTTAATCTTATCACAGGATTTGGTTTAGCAAATCTTGTGAACGTTCAAATTATCTCTTGTTTTCCATCTTCCTTTCTAATAAGAATATGAAAATTTCCTCCAATAGAAATATGTGACAGTAGTGAATCTCTGCTCCTATTTAACACTGCACTCCTTAGGAAGGTTAAATTTCAGTTTGGTTTAATGCACTTTAATGCAGTTTTAATTCAGTTCACCTGGACTCTGAGATGTAACGAGTGTCTCAGACAAGAGATGGATTTAAAACAAAAAAACAACCTTCAGAGCTTTCTAAAAGAAGATTTCTGGGGTTCAGTTTGCATAAAGAAGCAATAGAATGAAGTTCTTTTTACAGTGGCACATAGTTAAAGATCAGTTAAATGATTCAGTAATTCACCAATATGTTCTAGCATAGACATGCATACAATAATTCAGAATATTTTTACAATGTAAACTTCAAACTAATAAAAAGAAATGTTGCTAATTACACTGCAATAGAAAATAAATATATTAGCTCAGAGGCAGTCACAGAATAAGTAGTCACTAAACCATGTATTTTACAGACAACTTCACGGCAGTAAGTCACGCAAAAGGTAGTACTGAATTGAGATATGTGTACATTATTAAACATAATTCTGGCATTCACCATAGCCCATTAGACTTAGATACTTCTTTCCTGGATCTAAGTTCCCTGCCAAGGGTCAGAAAGTGTATCTTTTATGCATTATTTTTATTATCTGTCTTCAACACATCCATAGCCTGTCAGCCGGTCATGTGCATTGCACAGTGCTGTTTGCATTAAGTATATTTATAGTAGTTAATAATTAATGAGTTCAGGCACAGGCATTTTCTGCAGTTTTCCCCTTAGGCCCAGTTTTCTGCCAAGTTTCAGAAAGTTCACAAAAAAAAATGAACAATGTGTTCTCAGATGCTGAATACAGTAATCCTTACTTAGGCAGAATATATAGAATAAAGAGTTCAGCAACGGCCTACAAACTCCAGCTTTTACTTGTTGGAGACATGATTTATGCACACCTGACAGCACAATATACAAACATTGGGTACATGCAGAATTCTTCAGAGATTTCTTAAACTGACAGACAGTTTGCACAATATATTTTTGTCTATACAAGTCCTGATTTTCAGATCAAAGGGAATGGAGAAAATTTTTTTAAGCTGCCTTTATTGCAATGCCAAAACCCTGGTCTCCAAGGTCTTGTATAAAGCTGAACTAGTCAATTTGTAATTAAATCTTATAGGATACAGCAGTGATACGCGTTACAGAAAAGGCATTTTATGGTCAGCAATTTGCAATATGGTCTTATTTGCAACTAACAGGATGATACAGAAGTCACAGTTCACAGAAGCTTTATGTCTGTTATTTTATGCTGGAATAATGCTGCACAAACCAATTAACCAGTATACTAGTGTCTCTGTGTATTTAAAGAAAAAAATGGATCTGGCAAATTGTCTCTGCCTTTCTCATATTTATAATGTCCTGTGTATTACTGGAACAGTAGTTTTACATTTGAAGGGTCAGTCTTGCGGGGTGCTAAGCAATACATCTCATAAAGCACTTTGTATATAATATAGGATGACATAATTCCCTTTCCATAACAATGGCCACCGATCCAGAAAATCCAAAACTGAATAAAAACTATTAAAAAAAAAGTCATTGCAGCATAACAGCTACAGTTAATGCATCCATTAAAGTGAATGGGACGAGAGACTGCTACGTTTTTGATAGACTGCTGAATTAAGTCAGCAATGCACTGACCATAGCATGGAGGTTTTTCATGTCCATGAGTACTGGTAAGGACGACCTTTTTCTTTTGTATCTTTGTTTGAAACAAAACTGATTCAGGAATATCACATAAAAAAGGAGGGGAAATGAGAGAGGAAGAAGGCTGAAGGACTAATGAAAGATTTGAAGTGGGATAAATTTACTACCTTCAATTAAGCACGAAGTTCTGATTTCCGGAAAACCTCTTTCATTATATACTTGTAGATTTCCGAGTAACTGAGATCTGTGGATTTCACAAGATTATAAAACTAAAAAAACCAAAACTTGTAGGAAACCTTTATATGACATATCTTTGTCCTGTGACTACATGATGTTTTTAGGAAGACGCAAAGATCTTTGTATTGCTGCGTCCCCATAAATAACCTCAGTATGTGGAAGTATGAATGGAAGAAAATATTTTGTCACAGGCCCTGACTACTGGTTCCCCTCTTTCTGGTCAGTGTGGAGGACAGTATCGTCTAAATCTGTAAATAAACCTCATTTGGATATTCAGATTGCCTCTCATTTCTCTTATCATAACAAGGGATTTACTTCATGCTTCTACCAAAATATCAACATATTTACATGACAATCTTTAATTATATTCTGCTATAATAGAACAGTGGCATTTTTTCCCTGTTTTAAATATCCAATTCTGTTTTAATTGACTGACCATTTCAGTTGCACATTTAAGCAAACCAGTATTTTTTATACGTTTACAAAAAATATCCAGGTATATTAGAGAATATTAAAGCAGCTTTACAGCAGGATATATATATGGGCTTGTCACCAGAGGCCAACAAAAAAAGATCACTTCAGAAATGAAAAAAATTAAAGCAATTTTTGAGCCTGATATTATGGAGGAGCAATTCTCATTCAGCAGGAGGTTTATACCTTCATCTCTTTCTTTTCTTTAAAGAAAAATGAATATATCAGGCTTAAAGAAATAAACAAAATGGAAATATTGCTGTGGAATTACCAGACAACCCATCTTCTTTCCAATAGCTTACAAACCACAAGAAGAAAACGGAAATCAGAGAAGCATGAATTTCTACAACTAGGAATCAAAACTGTAATTTCCTAGACTACTGCTGGTGTTCTGAAGAGCCAAGAAAATCATGCACATTTTTTTTTCCTTAAGTAGTAGTATAGTTACAACAGATTAACTTTCTTTGTCTTGTGCCTAGTTTTCTTCTGCTTTCCATGCATTAGCTGGAAATGAACACAGCTGGGATAAGAAAATTTAACTAAGAAAATAAAAAAAATCATTGAATGAATGACACAAGCATTGAAAGAACATCTATGATATTTAAGTGACACTTCCCAGATTAAAAATGTACATAAAAATGTTAACCAAATACATTTTCACCTAAAGAGGAAAATTATTGTATGAAGTACTGGGTACAGATTTTTTTAGCATTCAGTAAGTTTAACGTCTTTAGCATTACATGCTCAAAAGCCAACTCACACAACATATTTTACATTTCTGAAGGAAGAAAAATGTTTCGTTTTCATGTGATGCCATTTCCTGTTCAGTGTTTGAAACTCATGGTTGATTTGCAATAGTGTTTAACTAGACATGAGTTTTAGTTTTGTGTTCTTGAAAAAGAAGAATTATTCATTTTAAGAATTTAAGAAGAATTTTAAGAAATATTATGTCTCTATAAATGCTTTTAAATGTATGTACTGTATTTGTCACCACTGCTTATTAGATATACACAGAAGGTCGAAGTTCATTGTTTAATTTACAGATTAGAAGGTGTGGAGGACTTTTCATTTAAATACTGTGAATTCTACACAATTGATCTAATTAATAAGCTCTCTTTCATAAAGCCTTAGTAAGTACTAATATCATAAAAATATCATTCAGCAGGGGAAGTGGAGGGGAAGGAGAGACAGGAATAATCCATGCAGTGTAAAGTTTTCTATTTGGTCTACAATAAACGGTTCTTTTAAAGTGGAAAGGAACTAACTGCATTTGGGTTATGCTTCATCCCACTATAGAATATTCACTTCTCAACTGAAAATAATGAATTGATTTCTGGACATATTTTGCAAAAAAAAAATTCATATACCAAAAATATTGCTTTTATGTAATAGTTCACATGTCCTTTATTGCATTAATTTAATATCATAACTTGGGAAATGACAGCAAAATGTACCCAAACATCTTTTTAATACCCACACTAGGAGAACGAAATTAAGTTGCAACAAAAATATAGTTTGAGTTAACGTGTCCTTATCCATTGCAAACATGCTAACAGACTTTTAGAAAAATTGCATGATTTTAAAATTGTAAGATGATTTACTTTCAGGATCAAACATTCAGGAAGATTTTAGGACAGTCTTAGGCTTGAATAAGCCTCCACAAAATAAGCCTGAGATTTATCTCTGTGTCCTACAGCAATTTCCCCTTACCCTCAAAAGAGGATCTAGTGACCAAATAAGAAATGCAATCTATCTTTAATATATAGCAATTATGACAACAAGCTTTACTAACAGAAATTAAGACTCATTATGAATCTTGACACAACAATCAGCAGCCGTTCATTCGATCTTATAGAAGCTAGACATAAACTCTCCACAGAATGTTATCTAAATTATATTAAATAGTAATCAGCTTTTCCAGAAAAAAAAAAAAAATCTAATGTAAAATCTCTAATTAGACAGAGATTTCAGCTGCCAAGATCTTGACAGAAACAGCCTGTATGAATCAAGCATGTTCCATCCAGTAGCATGGTTTCGACAACCCCTGAATGTGACCTGCTCCCAGTGGAAAGCAATTTAATGCTCTACTGCGCATAGAACAGTATATATGAATACAAAAAAACCCAGATAAATTACTGACAGGTACATCTGAATAGGACTGCTTCTTAGCCACTTATCTGTAGCCAGGCAAGCTTGTTTCACCTCACTTTAAAAGATAAAGACACATGGCAGGCTGCCTCTGCAAGTTCTCATTAGGCAAACAGCCTCCATTGTCCATTAGTGGAAAAGTCTCCCTATTATTTAAGGAAATGTGACAGCAATGGAGGTGAAGTGAAAACTATCTGATGGCAGGAAATTCATCAGTGCATTACAAAGCTTTTTGCCTTCTACAACTTTCACCAGCCTCTTTCTCTTTCCACTTTTTTATCTGACAGCTCAAATGCTCCAGGGTTGTAGCCATGGCAAAGGTCAAGAACATAACAGCAGGGCTATAAAATGAGGCTGTTTCAGGGGGAGAAGCTGCCAAACACAAAGAAGTTTATTGAGCACTAGACAATGAGATGAGAGCCCACATCTCAGCAAATTTATCTTAGTAGCGGCCACTGCTTTTGAAAAAACATTAAGAACCTTAAAAAAGATTGAGAAGTTTTACATACTCTCTGAAACCTAAAAAACCTCAGAAATATTAAAATATGTGCTATAAGTATTAGAAAGTTTCATTTAGGTTGGGAACCATTGTAAATATGCATAATTAATAGGTAGCCTGTTTTTTAAAACAACCACATCAATCACAAACTATTAATTTAAAATATTCATAAAATAATATATGGCTTATATTAGGCTCGCTTAATGCATATACAAATGTGTGTTTTACTAAACACTAAATCACTTCACTATGATGGTCAACTAAAAATAAACAGAAAACGCACTGTCGTCTTGCTTCCGTTAATAAAGACAAAGTTTGCAACGCTACAAATGTCAAGATGAAAGGCAAGAGTTTGTCTTATATTAATTTAATCCTGGAAATTTATGGCTTTAATTTTTCACAATCAGTGGTAGTAATAAAGTGAAGTTGAATTACCTTTCGCAATGACCAGTAGTACACTTATCAAGTCAAAGAACAGGTTGGGTGTCTGATTAGAAAATTCACAATGCTAATTCCTGCTGAAACAAAGAAGACAAAGACAGGATCTTAGCTTCCTATTCTGTCAAAATGTTAATCTTTACATGTATACACATTCATTATGTGCAAGGCATAAAATAGTTTAAAAAGGGCAAGATAGCTTCTGCATATGCATCCATTCAGATATGATTTTAACAATAGGCAAAAAACTGTCTATTGTCAACATCTGGCTATTATTATGATGCATACACTACATAAAACCTTATTCTAAAGCAAGTCACCCATTAAACATTGTTAGGCTCAAACACCAATGGTTTTAGATAGATATATAGCTGTATCAACATTTGCATTCTCCAGATTGTATATTAACATACATGATTCAAGTGAGAATAGTTGTGGTGGATTGACCTTGGTTAGATAGAGTTTTTATTTTTAAACTGTTTGTATATGACTAATTTTCCCATCTAGTTCCCACCCATACATATACCAATGCAATATGTTGCTGGAGGATATAAATAACATCATATTTAGAGACCTAGGATTATTTTTTTCTGATTTTTATTTTTAGATTTCATACATGTATTCAAGACTGAGTTACATGCTTAAAGTGGGAAGTTTGGGTGAAAAATTATGTATCTTAGTTATTCTGCTTGAAAAATTCAAATTTAAAAAGAAATAATTATGCATTGATTGCTATTATTATTATGTTATTAATATGGAATAGATAAAGATAGAATGATGGCATATACTTCCACATATATACACAAGTTATAACAATACAGAACAATGTAGATGTGTGTTCAAAACAGAATCACGGAATTTTCAGAGTTGGAAGGGACCTCTAGAGATCATCTAGTCCAACTCCCCTGCCAAAGCAGGATTGCCTAGAGCACATTACTCAGGACTGCATCCAGGCGGGTCTTGAAAATCTCCAGAGAAGGGGACTCCACAACCTCCCTGGGCAGCCTGTTCCAGTGCTCTGTCACCCAAACCATAAAGAAGTTTCTCCTTGTGTTTGAATGGAACTTCCTATGTTCCAACTTGCGCCCGTTGCCCCTCGTCCTGTCATTGGGAACCACTGAAAAGAGTCTGGCTCCATCCTCCTTCAACCCACCCTTTAGATACTTTTAAGCAATAATAAGGTCTCCCCTCAGCCTTCTCTTCTCTAGGCTAAAGAGTCCCAGCTCTCTCAGCCTTTCCTCCCTTAAGGGAGATGTTCCAATCCCTCAGTCATCTTAGTTGCCCTTCGCTGGACTCTCTCCAGCAGTTCCTTGTCCCTTTTGAACTGGGGAGCCCAGAACAGGACACAGTATTCCAGTTGTGGCCTCACCAGTGCAGAGTAGAGGGGGAGAATGACCTCCCTCGACCTACCACACTCTTCCCTATGCAGCCCAGGATTACATTGGCCTTTTTGGCGACAAGGCCACATTGCTGGGTCATGGATAATTTACTATCTACCAGGATCCCCAGATCCTTCTCCTCAGAACTGCTTTCCAGCAGGTCCACCCCTAACCTATATTGGTGCCTAGCATTCTTCCTCCTCAGGTGCAGAACCCTGCACTTGCTCTTGTTGAACCTCATAAGGTTCTTCTCTGCCCAGCTCTCCAGCCTGTCCAGGTCACACTGGATGGCAGCACGGCCCTCTGGAGTGTCAGCCACCCCTCCCAGTTTGGTATCATCAGCAAACTTGCTGAGGATACACTCTGTCCCCTCATTCAGGTCATTGATGAATATATTGAACAAGACTGGACTAAGTATTGACTGCTGAGGGACACCACTGGTTACAGGCCTCCAACTTGACACTGATCCATTAATGACAACCCTCTGAGTTTGGTCACACAGCCAGCTCTCAATCCACCTCACTGTCTCCTCATCTAGCCCACACTTCCTCAGCTTCCTAATGAGAATGTTATGGGATACAGTGTCAAAAACCTTGCTGAAGTCAAGGTAGATGACATCTACTGCTCTCCCCTCATACAGCCAGCCAGTTATAACATCATAGAAGGCTATCAGAGTGGTCAAGCGTGATTTACCCTCGGTAAATTAGTGTTGACCACTTCCAATAACTTCCTGTTTTTCAACATGTTTGGAGATGACATCCAGAAGGAGTCGCTCCATTACCTTCCCAGGGACAGAGGTGAGACTAACTGGTCTGTAGTTCCCTGGGTCCTCCTTCGTGCCTTTTTTGAAGATTGGAGTGATGTCAGCCTTCCTCCAGTCCTCAGCCACCTCTCCTGTTCCCCATGACCTTTCAAAGATGATGGAGAGTGGTCTAGCAATAAAATCTGCCAGCTCTCTCAGCACTCACAGGTGCATCCCATCAGGGCCCATGGACTTATGGATGTCCAGCTTGGCCAAGTGGTCTCTAACCCGGTCCTCCTCAACTGAAGAAAAATCTTCCTCTCTCCAGACCTTCCCCCTTGCCTCCAGGGTATGGGATTCATAAGGGACAGCTTTAGCAGTGAAGACTGAAGAAAAGAAGGCGTTCAGTAACTCCACCTTCTCTGCATCTTCCACCACTAGGGCACCCATCTCATTCATCAGTGGGCCTACATTTTCCCTAGTCTTCCTTTTTCTATTGATACACTGAAAGCACCTCTTCTTGTTATCTTTAACTGCAATGGCCAGGCTGAGTTCTGCTTGAGCTCTGGCCCTTCTAATTTTCCCCCTGCATAGCTTCACTACATCTTGGTATTCCTCGTAAGTTGCCAACCCCATTTTCCAAAGAATGTAAATGTTCCTTTTGTTCCTGAGGTCCAGCCAAAGCTCTCTATTTAGCCAGGCTGGTCTTCTTCCCCATTGGCTCATTTTTCGGGACATGGGGATGGCCTTCTGTGCTTTTAAGAGTTCCTGCTTGAAGTATGACCAGTCTTCCTGGGTATCTTTGCCCTTCAGGACTGTCTCCCAAGGGACACTCTCGACCATGCTCGTAAACAGGCTAAAGTCTGCTCTTCGGAAGCCCAAGGTGGCAGTTCTGCTGGCTCCCCTCCTTGCTTCTCCAAGAACTGAACACACTACCATTTCGTGATCACTCTGCCCAAGACGATCTCCAACCTTTACATCCCCCACAAGACCTTCTCTGTTAACAAAGAGTAGGTCCAGTAGGGTGTTTTCCCTAGTTGGCTCCCTCACCAGCTGTGTTAGGAAGTTGTCTTCCACACACTCCAGGAAACCTCTGGGACTGTTCCCTCTCTACTGTGTTATACTTCCAGCAGACATCTGGGAAGTTGAAGTCCCCCACGAGAACAAGGGTGAGGGATTGTGAGACCTCTGCCAGCTGCTTATAGAATATTTCATCAGCCTCTACATCCTGATTAGGGGGTCTATAACAAACTCCCACCATGATGTCTGCCTTATTGGCCTTCCCCTTGATTCTTATCCATAAACACTTGACACTGTAATTCACATTGTTAAGTTCTAGGCATTCTAAACTGCCCCTAACATAAAGGGCCACCCCATCACCTCTCCTTCCTTGCCTATCCCTTTTGAAAAGCTGGTAGCCATCAATCACAGCACTCCACTTGTGTGAGTCTTCCCATCACATTTCCATGATGGCAACTATATCATAGTTTCCTTGTTGTACAATGGCCTCCAGCTCCTTCTGTTTGTTCCCCGTGCTGTGTGCATTAGTGTAGATGCACTTCAGCTGGGCTAATTGTCCTGACACTTTTTGGGGGCAC
The DNA here is from genome assembly GCA_008711295.1 of Anarhynchus alexandrinus. NCBI lineage: Eukaryota > Metazoa > Chordata > Aves > Charadriiformes > Charadriidae > Anarhynchus > Anarhynchus alexandrinus. The sequence goes on along the minus strand of VUYV01000289.1, from coordinate 559,472 downwards.
AAGCCCTAATTCCCACCTGATCATGCTCAGACATTTCTGTAGATACCAACCTATCACTACCCCTCATGTCTTCACTACCACACAGATCACCATCCCCCACCATCACTGAGACAGACTGCAAGACCTTGCTAACACTTTTACCCAGAAGCACTGGCATGCTGCTCCCAGTCTCCACTTTAGTAATCCTGGTTTCATCCCCATCCTCCTTCAAATGAAGTTTAAAGCCCTATGAATGAACCCTGCTAATTCCTGTCTTAGGATCTTTCTTCCCCTTCGGGTTAGGCTTTCCCCACCTGTTGCCAGCATGCCTGGTGTCCTGTAGATCAACCCATGATCAAAGAAGCCAAAGTTCTGCCAGTTGCACCAGTCTCGGAGCCAGGAGTTAATTTGCTGGCTCCTCCTGTTTATCCCCTCATCAATCCCTGCAACTGGTGGGATAGAGGAGAACACTATTTGTTCTCCTGATCCCTTAACCAGCTGTCCCAGGGCCCTAAAGTCATTCTTCATTGCCCTTAGACTTCTGGTAACTACTTCATCACCATCTACTTGAAATATCAGTAGTGGGTAGTAATTTGAGGGCAGAACCAGGGTAGGGAGTTTTCTCCTTATATCCTTAATCCTGGCCCCAGGGAGGCAGCTGACTTCCCTGTGGGATGGGTCTGGTCTACAAATGGGGCTCTCTGTTCCCTTCAGAAGGGAGTCACCTACTACAATTACCTTTCTTTTTTTCTTAGTTGAGGAAGTCCTAAGGCGTGGGGGTCCTAAGATGAGCCTTGGGCGACTCACTGGACGGGTCATCCTATCCATCCTCATTCGCCTGGCCCTCGATTTCCAAAGCCCCGTACCTATTATGCAAGGGCAACTGGGAAGGTGAGGGGGGCCGGGAGGGGTTTCGCTTGCCTCTCCAATGAGGGACCTGTCTCCACTCCCCCTTGTCCCTTAAGTCCCTTCCTTCTGCCTGGTGACAGGAGGGAAGGGGATCATCCACTTCTGGTAGGGCCTCTTCCTGCTGCCTTTGCCTCAAGGTATGGCTCCACCAATCTATTTCGCTTTCGCGTTCTCTAATGCTTCTTAACCTTTCTACCTCCTCCCTCAGTTCACCCACTTCCCTCAGCAGATCGTTTATTTGCTCGCACCGCACACAGGTGGTGTCTCCATCTCCTGCTGATACCAGTGCCAGGCTCAGGCATTCATCGCAGCTGGAGACCTGCATGGCCACGCTCTCACGCAGGAGCTCTGCCTGAGTTCCCACATTCTTCCTTGCAGTGGCTGTTGGCCGTTTGGCGGCCATGTTCTTCCCTAGCGCCGGGAGGTGACCAATTGCTGCTGCCTGCTCCCCGCACGTGCCCCTGCACTCTGATGCTCCCCCGCTTGCACCCGCCCAGCTCGTGCCCACCTTAGTCGTGAGGCTTTCAGCCACCTTACCATGTGGAGTGCTGTGCCCTGTTCGCCCGCTCTCGTCGTGGTGACGCCCCCGGGCTGCCCGCGCGCTGGGTGCTCTGGGACCACCCGGTTAGAACTGCTGTGTGCGGTGCTGGCTCGCCTGCCCCCGCGCTGCCGCTCCCAGCACGAGCTAGGTGCTTTTCCCGGCTTCGAAAGCCCCAAAAAGAGCTCCTTGCCAGCCTTTCCCACCTATTACATGCTTTGGAGACGTCACATGCTTATCTCTTTGGGCCCCACTAGGTGCTACTATAGGTTAAGCTAATACGCCCTAATCGCTCCTTGGCGTGACCAGTGGAGAATAAATGGCATGCAACATCACTGCTGGAGAAGTTTACTTACAAGGGTTTGAGCATTTCCCCTTAAACCTTGGGTCATCAGAAGATAAGGGAACAGCAGATGAAGGTTGCATGACCAAGGCACCTTTTTCAAAGATCGTCAGCAAAATGGGAACAATGCCAGGCAAAGAACTAAGAAGGGAGCAAGGTTTGTACTTGGAAAGAGCACATGATGAAAAAGAACAGGCGGCGGGGAGGAGAGCTGCCGTGGGACCTGGTCCCACCATCACGCTCAAGGCAGGAGCACAGGGAAAAGCAGCAAATTATCTATGCAAAGAAAGCAATGAGACCCCTGTACTGAACAGTCTTCAGAAGAAAAAGGAAATACAGTAAAGAGGACTAGCAGAATAAGTAAAGATATTTACAGGAATGAAAACTCTTTCAAAGAAAGTCAGTCTTGAAAAGTGATATTTAAAGTGGTACAGGGTGAAGAAAAAAAGTGTTTGATCATCTAAAGTTGCTGTAAGAACTACGCGCAGAGTAACTGGATCTCACCAGAGATAAATATAAAAGTCATAACATATTAAATAGATTCATATCTCAAGAATAGTTAGAAAGATGTGAATTAATCAAAATCAAGGAAGGAGAGAAGTTCTATTTTACGTCAAAGAAGATTTCACACACAGAATTTCTTAAAACGCTTAACAGCAAGTTGATAAACTGTGAAAATACTATAAAAAACAGAATGCATAAAATCATACAAAATATAATCTAGTTGTATTGGCCATACGGACCCAGATATAAAATTAGTTAAAGCATTTTAAATGTGCTTATAAATATTTTAATGGTAGCCTTTTTTTCCATTTGCAGATAACTTGACACTTTTCACTTTTAGTGAAATATTTTTAGTATTATTATTTAGCTCATTTGGGGTTCAATATAGACCAGTTAATGCCTTTGAATAGGTGATGCACAGCTTTAGCTAATACTCCATGACAAACATTTTCCTAGGTTGCAGCACATAGAAAAGAGATGCGCAACTGTGATCATTGGCTGAAAAATCAACTTCTCAGTCAACTGGTTCAAGAATCAATGCACAATTGATTTATAGCAACAAGACTCTCAGCTTCACTGTAGACCTTGATAGGGAAAGATGAAATGAATGCTTAGAAACATGAACTGGAACTTTTCCAATTAAATTTAGTGCGCTTATGACACACACAGTTTAGAGTGAAGAAACCCCTTATTAGAATGAAGTGTCATTGCTGCATGGGTCTTGCAGCAAGCCAAGTCCTCTGTGTTCCAGTGTCTATGAAAAGAGGGTCCTCAGCTCCTCTCATTCTCAAGCTTACCCCTAAATAAAAGTAAAAAATGTAGTTACCGCCAAAGGTCGTAATAAAAACACAACATGCCCAGCTGGCCTTTTATTACATTTTGGTAATCGGGATGTAGGTCACCCCTCCCCATTAGTGCTGCCTGCTGTGAGACAATTTTTCTTGTGACCAGAAGTCACACCTATACCTGGCCCGTTCAGCTTCAGCTACTCAGCACAGCAGAGGTATTCAGCCTACTTCAGTGCATACCATAGCCTAACATTGAATAATTAGTCATAGTGCTTTAAAAAAGTTGTCTTCAGAAGCCTGGAGGAGCAAAACATAAGCACATTTTAGAATTTCTATGTATATCACCAGTTCAGTAAAATTACTCAAGTTGTGTATTGTAGGCATTTAGAGAACCATGTTACAACAATTACATAAATTATATCTAATATATTCTTATGGTCCAATACATATCTGATGGGATGACCTTGGATGGCTGCGAGATGACCACCCAGCTGCTCTCTCACTCCCCTTCCTCAGCAGGACAGGGGGAGAAAATAACATGGAAAAGCTCATGATTTGAGGTAAAGTTAGGGAGCTCACTCATCCATCATGGTCATGGGCAAAACAGACTCAACTTGGGGAAAATTAACTCCACACCCCCAAGCAGTGCAGGGGGAAGGGCAATGGGGAATCAGTCCACAACAACTTCTCCTGCTTCTCCTTCCTTCCCTTCTCACACTTTGCCCGTGCTCTGGCATGGGGTCCTCCATGGGCTGCAGTCTGGATATCACTCATATCACCACATATAGATCTTACACAGAGGAAAACTATTAACTGAAGTGGAAATCAGATCACATTTAAGAAATTTGCATTATTGTCCTGCATAAGATAAATGTACGTAATTTTCCTTTTCTGTCTAAAGAACTTTAATATACCAAAAAAGCTGGACCGTTTGCTTGTCTCCCTGCTGCATAACTAAATTGTGTCTGCTTTTATAATTTCTATCTCACTTTATATATCAAAGTTCCTGTATTCCTTTACAGCTGGTTTCCTGTATATTATGATGTCACACATTTGAGGAACTGAAATAGCAGTATATAGAATGTAAATGGGTAATAATAAGTGTTAAATGACCTCAGACATTAGTAAGAGTTATGGTGTCTCTCATCTGAGGCTGCTAGAAGTATTTTGTTTTCAATTACTTCCAAACTAAGAAAACATTTTCAAACAAAAATGTTGAAGTCATTGTATAGAAAATTCTATTTTCAAAAGCATCTTTTCCACTTTAAGGTCAAAATTTCACTGAATTTGCATGGAATTCTCCCACCATATCACCCACAACTCCATATTCAACCCAGTTTTTCCTACTGCCAACCTGCTTTCTATCAGGTTCACTTAAATTGTTCATGGTTATCTCCAGCATAAATGCAAGGAGAACTGGACTCCTCACATCTTGAAGACAACACTTTCTGATATCTTACTAGTGCTACAGTTAATTATCCTTCATTTTCAATATATTCACCCAAAGAAAAAAGTAAAATTAAAATTATAACAAATAAAACCACCGGAAGCTTCACCATTAGTCTCAGTGAAGGGAAAACGTACCTGAAACTGTAAAACTGAGAATGTACATCTTAATTTTATACTTGAGCGCTATGTAGTAGAGAAGTGTTTCCAACTTGTATAGCAGTGTCATTGCAAGGAAAGCATGTGATTTTGTTATAAAGAAAAAGCATAGTCAGTTGTATTTACAACATTATGCTTTTGTGATTAATACTGAAAGCATGACTAATTATAATACATACAATAGAAAATGATTAATGCAAACTTAAAATTCAGTTGGGGAATAGTATTTTGATCAAAATTAAGACTGAGAATAAATCATCATTAAAGTGACAATGAAAATAAGATATGGTAGGTAATTCTTTAGGTTATAAAAAGTGACTTTAACATGTCTGATAGGATGAAATTAAAAATATCATAAGCCTCAGATTATCTAAAGAACTAATTTTTGTGGTGAAACTTTGACCTTATTTGAAGAACCTTTAGTACAATTTGCGGAATAAGTTAAAAATGACAGAATCATAAAATAAATAAGTTCTAGCAATTTGTTAGAGGAACTGCAATATTTTATAATTGTCAAATCTTTAACTATATTTGTGACAATAGCATCAATCATAAAGATTCAGTCTGGTATTTTTACAAGTGGACAGTACCTTTTATCGCAGTTAATTTCCATTTTCTGTTAACTATTAAAAATTTATTGCAGATTAGGGTTGTATGAAACATGTGGAACAATACATAAACTGAGATGAAATCTAACTTTGACGATTTTGTGGTACTGCAGAAAGTCACACAACTCTCTGCTTAACAGAACTGCATTTCATACCTTGTAAGAATATCTTTAGCGTTCCTTTAAAAACAAACCCACAATTTTGTACTTGAAAAACATAAATAAAAATAAACAAAACAAAACAAAAATCCCAAAATATATTTCTAGGATTGAAAGGAAGAAAACTAGACTTTGTGTAGTTGGAAGAGGATTAAAAAAGACATTCAGTAAGAATGTGGAAAAACCCCAATGGGCTGGATTAATTTTTTCAGGGATCTATATGAGGGAGTAACATGAACATCATGTTGAGTAACTGATAGTTTGTTGAAAACCAACCTGCATGATCTAATAATCCATGGATGCTTGTCACTATCACTGTCAATGATAAATGAACATGCTTGTTATGACAAATACAGTAACAATCTGCAAGAGGGAGCTATCTCATGAATTTTTTTTTAATATCAAATAAATGGCTGATCACATCTCGTTTTCAAAATCTATCTCTTATGGACAAGCATACCAGAAGCCTGTGACAACAGACCAAACTTTCTGATGATGTTATGCAGTGTCTCAGGGACCACCAACAACATCAGAAATTTCTGCATACATATATGTTAAGACACATTACTGTGGCCTCCATTTTTAATACAAGATACCCTCGAGTATCTTGTAAAATCTTCAAAGTGCTAAAAAAAGTGAGAAGACAGGATGGAAGGTGTGAAGAAGCATAACTAGATTTCTCATTCATGTGAAGTAAATTCTAATATCATTTTAAAACAACTCAATTTAAAAAAAAAAAATAGATGAGACAATTCCAAGAAATCAAACCAAAAAGCAGCAAATTAGTTAAACTACATAAACCTTACGGTCTCAGGCAACTTATGCTGCTGTTACCTTAATGAGGAAGATATTTCATATTCAGATAAAGATCAGTCAGAATGATGCTTATTGTCACATCACTTTTTTCAGTCTTCCGCATCTGAATATAAGATTGGGAAGAATGACTGAAGAATAACATTTCTCACACAAGAAAGTAGATGAAATATAGACCTTCCTCTCCTGATTTCATTGTTTGAATTTGAAAGACATAGAACAGAACAATGGGCCGTTCATCTTCTCTAAAACCATGGTTCAAAGATAGGTCGGTCTAATCAGTCTAAGACTACGACAAGAAACTTGATAGTCTTAAAAAGGTGAGAGAAATTACTTCTGGCTGAAGGTACCAAAGTGGGTGATTAGCCTAACAATAGTTAGCACAGTTATTTCCTTAAGCTTATCTGTAAAATAAACTATCAGTTTCTTTGATGCAGTGCTGTAATAACCTAATAACTGTTAAAAATACTTTATCTTGACTATTTTAAATAACAGAGATTTATTAAAAATGTAGGCAGTCTACGGCAATTCCCAATCTCTATTAAAGAGACTTCCCCAACGTTCCACTTGTTTCAGTGCCCTCACAGGAAGTGTTAATGCATATATACCCACTTGAACTTTCATGATTATGCAGTGATCCTCTTATTTAATACTATACACTATTGGGATTAGATGGTCTCTCCCCAAAGTTTTAAAACACATTTCTGATTCTATGTCTAATTTCACAGGTAGTATGATGATTACAAGAGGATTAACAGGTCAAGGCAATGAAGACCCTACAGCTATATTATGCACACTTGGATGGGAAGGTTTATATGGCACAACAGTTAGTCTGACCATCTGGACTAAACTACCAGTGCCAGAGTGCTGCAAGGGCCAGCAGCTCCCTCTGGGCTGCGGTCTGGGACCAGTGGAGGGACCCTACGGGGGGCAGCAGGGCAGGTTCTGGCAGACAGAGCCTGACCCACCCCCGCCCCAGCCAAGCACTGGGGCAGCCCCAGACCTCGGCATCGGGCAGCTCCACAGGGACCAGCCTGGGCCAAGGCCAGGCTGGGACATCAGTCCACCGGTTGAGGGGCAGGATCTGGCCCGGTGAAGAGAACTGGTGTCTGCTACAACCCTGGGCAGGGTTGTGGGGATGGAGCCAGGCTGAGACTGAGCCAGGCCGAGACTGAGCCGGGCCATCAGCCCGCAGGTGGACTGATGTGAAACATTTTTTTCTCACAATCACAGATAAAACTACGCTGAACCTTTGGTAAGCCCAACAGAGAGAAGTTGGCAAATAAAGAAGCAACAAGGAAAAATGCAAAACCAGAAAATGAAAGGGGTTCAGTAACAAGATACAACAGCCAAGGAAAAGGCAAGGAGGACAGGAAATGATACCAAGACAAGAAAAAAGTCTCTGTGGAACACAAAAGAATGAGCTGAAAAACCTGCAGGCTGGTAGTTGACAGCAAATGTTAAAGCACAAATTAGTTTTGTCTTCTTATATAGCCTTTCAGATAAGATGAGAGTTCTCAGTGGTTTGAAAACCTTCTTTTAGTGTGAGTGCTTGGTAGGCACTGAAGTAAGTGGCACAACCCCCTCTTACTATTTTGGAGTCTCGTGTCTGCACTACGAGACAGCATGTGGTTCTCAGCTGGAGTGAATTTTCCAGTTTACTTTCATCTGAAAGGAATCTTGTTTATATACTCTTTGCGGTCAAAACCAATCACAATAAACGATGAAGATCAGGGGGATTGTTTCAGAAGTGCATTACTGCTGCAAACTAAAATGCTAATGAAGATTCATCTTCTGTCAAATATAAATGTGGGGAAAACTACTAGAAACATGGTCTCATCAAGATTACTTTTCTCTGCTTTTCTGGTGCAGGCCAGTCCCTAGAAAAGCTATGAACTTTGTTCACCTTCTAACAGCATGGAACTTCCAAACTATATTCAAACATTGGCAACACATACTGGCTTAAAGTCATGACATTTGGAGAGCACAGGCAAAGCTTCTTCAAAAACATCAGACCTTAAAGCAATGTACTAGTTACTGTCTTATCAGGTACCGTAAAACTGAATTTCAGAATGAGAGGAGTACAAAGGAACATAAATTACTTCACATACATTAAAGAAGAAATAATTGATCAACCAGATAGGAAATTGCAAAATCCACACACTAAATGCAGTAACTTTAAAATAAACTGACTTATCCAAATAGTGAGATATAGCTCCTACTCTCCATATTTGCTATTCCTCAGTTTAATGTCAGCAGCATACTATTTATGAAGAAATATGTCATGATGAGCAGCACACATAGTTCTATTGCCAGATACTAAAACAATGAAGAAAAAATACTTTTCTATTTTCCTTTCTTTTTCTTTCAACTCCCTGTTAACTGACCAAGACTTTTATAAAGATAGTAATTTTAAAAAATGTCAGTTGGTAACACCAAAAAAACACAGAGCTCTAGACCTAGTGATGATTGAACACCAGCCATTTTCTTTTAATAGCGATTCCATAAGGAAAAAAACCTCTTCTGTGTGTTTTACATCAATTCAGAAAAATGTGCAGTTAGCTGAATGTGAGACAGTTCTCTTGTCCTGAAAAAAATTAGGCAGTTATCGAAGAACTGAAGCCACATTACACACTCTGAATAAATTAAAGTTTTTGACCTCAGCAAAACAAGACCACACACAAATATCTACATTCTTGTAACAAATTAGGAGCAATCTCATAAATAACAAAGACATTGGGGGCTTCTTAAATATATCATTCCCATAGTTCTTTTAGAGAAATTATAGCTTGAAATATCATATATTGTCTATATCAGTTCTGAGGTTACTTCAGTCCCTCTCTGTTACATTACTCTGCACAACAATTATGCATATTTTGCATTTTGTTTCAAAGGTGGCTACATTTCAGAAGTGGATTAAACAATAACCAAAATTCCTCTTTACCTATGTTTGAAAAGTATTTTGCAATGAAAGGTGCTGTGAACATGTGAAATAATATACAGGTGACTGTCTAAAATGAGTTTTGGAAGATAAGAGAAAAGAAATTAAAAGAATCAATAAGGTTGTTGTGTATTTCCTAATCAGAAACAGAAAGCAGAACATCTTTTCTGTGACTGTCTCCATTATGTCTTATTATTACTTATGATTCCCTCATTTATTAGTTATGAAGTTTCACAAATTAAATTTGGAATAGCTTTTCATTTTTAATTTATTTTTAATATTCAAATTGTGTTAGATTATATTTAGATCACAAATAAATAAAACAAAATAAACATCTACTATTTTTCTGTTCTTCCCCAGAACAGTTAGCAAACTGATATTTACTAGGTATCAGCAGAACTAGCCTCAAAAATTCAAGAAAAAATCCTACTTGTACAGCTCTATCAAGCAGAAATCTTCATACCTTGTAAGATACCCTTTTTAAGGGTTAGATATAATTCTCTTGGTACCACCTAAAAATTTGGCTTTCTCCTAACCTTTTTATGTACTGGCAAGGAATAGGGAAAAAAATAAATAACTATGGCTAACGTATATGAGTATCAGCTGTAAAGCAAATTATGCATTGCAGAAAATATGAAGAGCTACTTCTGCTGGTCTTACTCATGTTCAGTACTTTTATCACACCAGTGGCAATATTAAGATCATGTTAGTACTCAGCACGTAATTTTGGTAAGATCACACACTAAATAAATTGCATGCATAGAATTTCTTCAGGAAACAGGAATCCAGCTTCACAACCCTCCTCTTCCTGAAGCACTCGAACTCCCTTTCCAGGAAGTGCCCTAATAATGACTTGGGTCTTTGCCCTAAAAAATCCTCAGATTTAGTTGGGATACTTTTATAGTAAGTAGGATGTGTGTGTTTGAACCCACCGTAATTTAAGATGGAGGAAGTTTCTTAAATCTTTTTGTGCAGGTGCTCTGAAGTGATTTAAAAAGAGATATTTTTAACTTTTTTGAGAACTACTTCTGCTTTCCAAGTAAGGAAGCACCTACTTTGCAGACTGGGGTTAACCACCTCTTTAGACAAACTCTTGTGCTTAATGTCTGTCATTAATTAATTCCAGGCAGATCCTAATGGGAATATTAGGTACCTAGACTCTCATTAGTCAGCAGAGAGAGGTAGAGTAGTTGGTCTTCTAACTGTTTTGCAAAGGAGGCTATTTCTCTTCACAGAGAGAGGCTATTACCTGCCTACAATGAACATCTGCTTGCCAAGAGACTATATAGTTCCCTAATGTACAAGTTTAGGAGACTAATATAGGGTATAGCTCCCTTTATAATCTTCAAAATTGAAAAAAATTAACATTTTCATATTGAATACTTTGCAAAAACATCAAAAATCTTCAGGCAGACAAACCAGATTCATTCTGCAAATGGAGTGCATACAGAAAAAGACTTCTGGACATCCAATCCCAATCAAATTTACTTGCAGAATTTTAGCCAAGCTGATGGGCTATACAGATTTGTCTATATTATAAATAATTGTTCAAACCCCTCAAAAATTGTCTAAACAAGATTTACAAATACTAAGAGAAAATATGTGCAGGTAATTCAGAGATGATGACTATTTTTGTACATCATTAGCACATTGTGAGAAATTGAACTCTTTTTCTGAAAAATGTGAATGTCATGAATTACTTAAAGGTAAATTTTGTTAGTTTTAATGCTGTATGATGAACTTTAAATTCTGTATTTATATCTCAGATGGAAGAGAAGGAATTCTCAAGTCTCAAAGCTTACTAAACATGCAGAGAAAATAGCACATCTCACACGATCAACTATAATGGTGTGGATTTATTTATGCATATACACACAGATTATTAAAGATAATTATTTACCTTGCCAATGGCTTCATCTCACATAGTTCCAGCATTTTAATTGGAATTAAGACACATGAGAGTGTGCCTTATTGATTCATTAATAACTGCATCAAGTGTACTATCGAGCATAAGGTTAAAGTTTGCATATGTCCAACCTCCTGAGAGATTTATTAATAAATCACTTCTAAAACCTTAGTGTAGATTATTACTACTATTTGGCATTGAATTATTGCATATGACTTACAAAAATAATACATAACAACTTTGGAAAAACTTCTAATTATTGAAAACAATTCTCAAGGGAGGAAGAGGATAAGTGAAAGAAAATCATGTAAAGTTTAAAAAAAAAGAAAAGAAGGACCTGAATAATGCTTCAGAACAGTGATGCTGTAACGAAACATGCATTAAATATAATGAGATACTGAGATACTGCAGGAAAAAATACAGGTGTTTTGCAAAGATGGTCTTTTTGTTTTAAATTGAAAAAAACCTTTAGTTGTTCCTTCAGTACAATGTACAGAAAAAAAAACAAAACAGTAGGGCTTATAGTCATATGCCATATGGCACGTGTCAACCCAGACATAAGTAAAATTTTGCAAATACAAACTTTGGATATTATGATGAAAGAGCATGTAGTAATAAGACAAAATGCCTCGACTGAGCTAACACAGAGAGTGCTGTGGACAGGTTGAAAGGAAATTTTTCCATTTACCTGCAGTTCAGCTTTCTAGCATTCCTTTAGTTGTGACGTTGTAATAGACAAAGACCTTGCTCAAGAGGTGTTCTAAGGGGCCACCATCCGCTGTGCACCTGGGCCACCATCCCCTGTGCACTTGGGGCCAGGGCTTCCTCTTTCCTGGCTGCTGGAGCCCAGTGTGGAGTGCCCCAAGCACCAGGTATCCCTGCCTCAGGTCTACAGACACAGCTGCTGCTCTGTACATGCACCTTCCCCACACACACATCCCCCCACATACATATCTCCCCCTACACACACACTTGATGGCCACAGACACAGCACTGCCTTCAAACAGCAGCAACACATAGCACTACCAGGACTCATCTAAACGTGAGCAGCCACGTCCCCTCCTCCTCTGCTGCTGGCAGAGGCAGAAGCTCACTAGTGAAACCACACATGCACGCACCATTCCTTGGGTTCACAAGCATGCACAGACACATATGTGGGTCCCTCAAGGACCAGCACGGCCCCCCTGTCTGTCCAAAACTCCTACCCAGATCCTGGGTCCTCTTATCCAGTTCATGGTCGTAAGTCTCCCACTCACCAGCCAGCCCACCTTGATGCTCACTAGCAAACAGACACATGCACACACAGACTCATCTCACTGGTACCCCTCATTTGTGGGTCCCCTTAAATACCAGCACGGACCCTCTGTCCACCTGATACCCTTGCCTGGCACTTGGGACTGCTACTCACCAGCTAGTCCTGCTTGAAGTTGCTAGCAAATTGCACATATTCCCCATGCACGGGTACAGGTTTAGAGAAGGCAAAATACTTGCCCCCACCAGCAGCCAGCATCAGGCACGTGGGCTGTGATCCACAGTCCCAATTCTACCTCCAGCACTGAGGCGCTCACTTGTCCCAGTCACACCGGTCCCTCACAGTAGCCGTTTTTTGGGACACACATTGTTCTCTCCCCTGTGTCTGGTGGCAAAGACCCTCATCCACTCCAGATGCTGGCACTGAGACCCTTACTAGCTGCAGTAGTTGACACCACTGGGGTGTCTACATCCTGGTCGGACTCGAGTTGCTGACACCAAATCCCCTCACGCTCACCTCACCAGTAGCTGGCACTTAGTCTTTACAGCACTCGCATGCACAGGACAGAGGGTGAGATTACATGGAAAGAGAGTTGAGAAAGGATTTAACAGGAAGATAGGACAGACGATCAGATGCAGGGCTTGGTCAGACAAGTGTACTGACTTGCAATGTTTTCAATGCAATTGGCACCTTTTATATCCCTGTCTATTACCCACTGTTCCTCCCTGATCCCTCTCCCCTAAACATTCCTTAAATTTTGGGGAGTCTCACAAACCCCCTTGAAAATCCCAAATTCTCAGGTTCGTCTTGTTTTCCCTTTCTTATCAGTTGCAAAGTCCAAATGGCCTTATCTAAAGCTGCGCCTGGGGATTCATAATGGCCCATCAATTAGTAACTTGCGCCTTTTGGTCTTTGCCGTTGTCTCTGTTATTCCCTGTTGTCTAATAGGTTTATGTCTCCCTGTGCTCTTATTTGTCACTGCCACATTTACTTATTACCCCCTTTTGCATTGAAAAGTTCCTTGATTATTGGATGACCTTGATGAAGCAGATGCTTTCAGCTTTAACATAACTAAGTTTACAGCCTTATTTACTGGATTCCAGATTACCCGTCTGCCTTTTAGACTTCCACCTCTGACCATGATGCTCAACAAGGAGCTACCAAAGGAAAATATTTTTTTTTTCAGCTGAAGAGCCAATTGCACCTGTCTGTTTTTGAATAACTAAGTAGCTTTTTCCCCCTCCTGTTATTGTTCCTGTTTTATAGCCTCTCCACATTTTATTATTGCTTTCTGTGTTCTTATAGCATACAGTCGTCCAGTCTGTTCACATTTCAATTTGTAATGCAAATGTTGGCATTCATTGTTGGCTAACTTCTTTGAAAAACCAAAAGCAGCACCATTTTCCTCTATTTCTACAGGAATTTTCTTATACCCCATTAACTAGATAACACCTATTGGGTGCCAAAGGGTCAGACTTAACTATTTCATATTGAAGACCTTTGTTCTCACCAGAAAGGTTTTAAACAAGCCAGTTTCTGCCTACAGTTCTTTTGTGCTTTTTTCCCTTCACATGCACCAACCATATGCTCACCTAACGAACCTCTTCTTTACCTTATCTCACCTGGACTTTGTAGCCCCTTTCTACATCCAACACTTCTGCTTGAAATTTCCTTCACTGTTTGTTGGTACTATTTTTATTATCCAATACTGTCTCAAATTATCTTAGCCTTCTGTTTTTTTCTTTCCAACAGAAAAAAACTTTAGAGAATACCATATTCAGTATGACGATATCATATTTAGAGAGTATCATATTCAGTTTGTTGCTAATGTAACAAACCACACTTTGCAGAAGAGACACCTTGATTTGGTTATCTTCAGCAGACTCTATTAATTCTTCTTTTAATGCCACCTTTTACACTGTACCCCAACCTCATTTTACAGGAAAGCCATTTCCCTCATCGATTTGACAAATCAGTTTTGAAACAATGCCTTTAATTACTCTGTTTGAAAGAACAAAAAGAGAAAGTTTCTTTATCTTGTAACACTGTAGAATAGTAGCAAAAGAAAAGCAAAATCACTGAGACATTGTTTGTATAAAAGGGTAACTGTACAGCTAGCTATAATGTCAATTTCTATCAGTAATTGTAAAAATGTGCCTGAGTAAGGTATTTTGAAATTCATATCCTATGTTACTATACAATGATTTCTTTTGCTGACATGCCCCAATTTCATACCTTTGCTTAAGGAGAGGTCCAGGGCTTTCTGTGCTTTATTCTGTTTTAACATTAAGACACCTCCTACAAGAATGATAGCTCAATGGAACAGCCATGTTAACTCATTGCTAGGTCTGGGAGAAGGAAAAAAATTATGTACCCTCATCCTTTTTGTTGTTTCATACAACCCTGGTCCTATCTGTTAATAGAGCACAACACCCATGCGGGGGGTACACCTGAGTTCTCTCTCTATGGTATCCCAAGTGTAAAAAGTAGGATACCGTGCGTACGCTTACTGATTGCAGAGTGAGAACAGCAGTCAATGCATGTTCACTCAACTCACGTGAACTGAAAGTTAGAAATAATTATAAATCCTGCAACTGAACATAGTTTCAGACTTTTTCTTCTTTAATTCCTTAGCTGAAAATGGTATTTTCCTCCTTAGTGTTATTGTTTTATGAATACATAAAAGTTGTAAGACGGTTATTTAAGAAAAGACTGAGCGAGTTGAACACGTATTAGTTTAGATACTGTTTTAAGAACCTTAAATTATCGAAGACATTCATGTTAGGTTGGCACATATGACATCCATGAAAGGTTTTTGTTCTTCTGTAATAATTGATGTAGATCAGCCTGGACAAGGCATTTAAGATGTTGCTATACATCTACATTCAATCATGGAAATTGCACCCAGTGTCTCATGGACTAGAGGTCATATTCAAAGTGAAAAGTGTGAATATAAGTGTTCCTATAGAATTGGAGTTTTTAAAAAAATAATTTGACCTTCATTTATTTTTTTTTTTAGGTGGACGAGTAGACCAAGTAGCTCTAATAAGGGAATATTCTGGTCACATACATTATTTTGTTCTATATCCTAATTCTAATTATAATGTGCACAAAAATTATTTAGTACACGCTATTTAATATTCTTACAAAAGAAACATGTTACTCAAGTCAATTAATATAGTAAATTCAGCAGTCATACAGTTGTATAAACAACCATATAAACATAGAATCATATAAACTCACAATCATATAAACTCCCCGATTAACAAATATTGCCTAAGATTTTAGCAAAATTATGAAGTGAAGGGACACAAAGAAAAAAAAATTATGTGCACTTTTGTTAATATTACTTATTTCCCTTTAAAACGATGCCAGCAATTACATGAATATTAACTACTGTAGTCTTCTTATTTAAAGTATGTTGTTTTAAATGTTGCACACTACTTAATATAAATAGTATAGATTGCTTATAAAACTCTCTAACTGTCTATAATCCCACTTCCAAATGAAAACTGTAAATCTCTCTCTTTCTTGATCCCTCCGTAACTGGAATGTTTTTTAAATCATAGCAATGAAAAACTCAGGCTAGTGATTTTCATACTACAAAAACTGTGTGTTTGTTAAAGCCTGTTCTTGACCCTCTCACAGATTAAGTGTGTCAATCTCAAGAAACTTCTAAAGAGTATAAATTTCATGTCAAGCAATTGTCTTCTATTATTCACAACAATACAAAGTTACCAGAACCAAAATTCCATCTCTATTCACATACTCAGTCAGGAATTTGAATCATAATCTTCCTAGGAACAGTAGGTACTGTTTAATCTGATTAACTGCTGTTATTTTTTTTTAAGTTTTCAATTTAAGATTTGGAAGACTACTCTGATCTTTATTTACAAATAATACATGAACAAAAAACCACAGTAATGAGAGATGCAGTAAAAATCCATTTAGCTAATCCTTTCACACTTCTTACATTGCTAATAAAAGCCATCAATGCCTTGTCTACGATACTAACTGAGTAACAATAATAAAAAAAGTTCAGCCTTTGGTAACAGTGCTCTGTTACCAGATCAGCATAATGATTCTCTGTAGCCATGAAAGATAGATCACTAGAATAAAGGAAATCCATCCATTACACAGAGACGAATAGAGTTAATCCTACTATACCAGTTCATCAAGTACTACAAATACCTGTCCCAAATCTGGACTGACAGGACATGGACTGACTACTGACTGGAAAACCACTGAGCCCACAACACTGTCTAAGTATGTAGAAACCCACCTGCTTTAAATAAATGAGAAGATCAACACCAGTTCTTGAATCTGCTGGACTGTTTTTAACCAAATATATTTATAGCTCTTACAACTTTTATTATTTTTTTTTCTTATTTGTACATCCCCCTTTAATGAAATACATATATGCTCTAGGTGATATTGGTTCTAGGAAAACATAACATCCTCCTTCTGTTTATTCAGTGTGACATTAAAAGATGAAAAGAAAAGAAGCTTACTTAAAGTCTGTATAATTTAATGTAAGAGAAATTGGGTTCAGAATTGTTTGCTTTTGAAATAAAACACTTATAAATGCCTATAAACCGTAAATAATTTAGCATCACTGTTGTAAGTGAAGTTGCATGGGAAGAAAAAAAAACCCCAAGATTAGAAAGAGTTAAATATTGGGAACCCTGAAAATATTTCTTTATGCAATATTAAAACAAAATAACAAAAAGTTAGAATGAAAACCATTTATCCTGAAATGTACTGTTTTTAACTCTTACTGGCATTTTAGTAACTTAATTATTTAAGTTAACTGAAAATTTAAAACAAAAATGAATTTTGAAAAAAATAACCTTCTCCATATAAAATGGGACATTTGGACGATGTACGTTAATAGATAAAGGAGGTAGTGTTATAGAGTTTTCTGGAGGCAAACAGAAAATTTATTTACAAAGCTTGACTGAAATTTTCAATACAGAGAAGAGTATTTAAATGCATAAGTCATGTTACTTTTAAAGAACAGTTAAGATTTCATCCTTCTAAATGCTTCTTCTGAAGTACTGTGCACTGCTTAATGAACAAAGCAAATGTTAGTATAGAAGTTAGTTAAGGAAAGAACACATTTCATGTTCCTGTTTTTCCATTGATCAAAATGACAACACAGGGAAGCTGATGAAACTGGGAAACCTTGTGTGGAAGGTGAGAAGCAACTTTTGATCATCTGAATTCTATGATCTCTTGCAAAGATGGCTCACAGAGGAGATAAAAGCTTACAGCCTTGATTTAAGCATAAGGAGCAAAGTAGTCAACAGGGACTTTTGCTGTCCTCTTTCTAAGATCGCAGCAGAATAAAATGCACACCAGTGCCAAGTCTGGCAAGACCTCACTATGGTCTGAGTTATTCTCAATCGTGTTGTAAGAAGGCCACTCAATACAGATATATTGGTTTGTTTGTTTGATTGTTTTTTCCTGTGCTGTCTTTAGGGATCTGGAACAAACTCCTACTTTCCTTTCTTCCAAGTGGCCAACCTCTATCAGGTCTAATAGCAAGGGAAATATTTGTATCTGCTGCAAAATGCTAAAATATTATGTCATGGCACAAAAGTTGAAGCAGAATTTAGATACGTAACTTTGAATTTTTAGCTTTTGAAAAGTGCACTGTACTTTTTGCTTTATTCAGAGCATGGCAACTATAAAACCTCTATAAAGAAAGTAATTGGATTTTTCCCTCCCCCTTGAAAGATACTGTAATTGCAAATAGGGTTCCTTCATACCTGAGACAAGTGAAACGAGACATGCTAGGATTCTGTATTTATGCTTTTGCACTACGCTGTAATCACTCTGGTTATTTGCAAAGATCTACAATGGTAATTCAAGGGCTACAATGGAGTTAATGCCTTAGGTGCTCAGTAGTTGTGATGGAAACAGTTACCTCTAGGTAGCAGAGGCATGAGCAAGATTGTGTGCAATCACATTTGTATGTTGCCTGATACATAGATTTATACGCGTTTTTTACTAAAATAAAAAATTCTCTCTATGTGTTATAAAAGCAAGTGTGACAGTTTTAATGGAACATATTATCTGAGAAAACTTCTAGAGAAGAAAAATGATTGAATACGATATGGATTTTAAATTAAGATGTTTTAATTCTGAAAATAATTTATAGCTGCTTTAGTTCAACAGTGCTATAGATCCCTGGACTAGATAAAACTGTGAAGGCAAAGCTATACAGGGCATCTGAATCTTGCTGCTGTGAATACTTGACAGAAAAAGTGAGTCAGCCACTACAGGTATTGGTTCCCACTTCCTTCTAACTCCCAATTTTTCTGCCCCAGCCTCACGCTGAGCCGTTGCACTTCTAGCAGTTGCACTAATGACAACATGTGCAACAAGGTGGAGATATTTTACTTACCTCCGTACTTTGGAAACAGGTATCTACCTCTGTATTTTATTCATAGGCTTCTAAGAAGAAATGAAGGAATTATTGCCTTTTATTTCACTCATGGAAAGCTGAGTTAATCTGACTTTCTGAAGACTTACTGCCTTTAAAGATACAATAAGCAAAAAAATAGCAGTTTTGAATTGAATCACTGAATCCTAATCCAAGTATACGTATATATTTTAATAACAAAGGTAATTCTGACTTTAGAAAAGAAATACTATGCTTATAATTAAGGTGGTAACATAGAGTTGTCTGCAATAAAGTAGTAATGGAAAAGCTAAACTTATCTGTAAAAGACATAGACTTTATATAAAATGTAGATGGTGATTTAGTCATATTATGCAATTAAAAAGTAATTTCACGATAAATCAGGAAAAGACAGTTGTCATCTCATTAATTATATTAAACATTATTCTTACAGATAGTAAATTAGAAAATAACTTGGAATGTCATGGTAAATATCAAGAAAGTAATTCTTGAGGCAGTTAACTAAACTGTAGTCTGGAAACATGCACCTGAGCGCATGAATGTGATAAGAAGGTTATCTAAACACTAGGTTACAATATGATCAAATACTTTGAGAGTGAAACTAGATAGAATTTAAACAGTTCAGATTTTTTAAAAGGTATAAATAACTGATGCATCAGTTAACCAAGTCTTTGGAGAGCTCTTAAACACTTGTAAATTTTAAAGCAAAGCATCCATACTTCCCCACAGATATGCTTTCATTCAGATTAGAATTTATTAAATGAAGTCCATTGGACTGGGATTTAGATATGTAAGGATTTTCACGACTTATTTCTTCTGGAACTATAATTCATAAATCAGTAAATCTTTACTTTTTGGAAAGTGGCTACAAATTCAAAAACAAACCCATGAGATTATTTTTACTGGAGACTAGAAAAATAATATGTTCCTGTTAGTCTTTTCCAACTGTTTCCTTAGTTCTCTCAAATTTATTTATTTGCTTAAACATTTCCCTTAAACAGTTAACCAACTGCATTCTAGATAACGTTTCAAAGGCATGGTCGTATTTCTTACAAGAAGAACCTGGATGCTTACAATATAGATAGCTCTGTTAGGTCTGGATGAGTGGTCCAATGTGCTGAATTCATCAGACAGGAACGTTGTTCAGTTTTCTAGAAGTGGGGTTGACATCACTGAGCTCCTACTAGTACTTGACTTTGATTTGTAAAAAGCCAATACTCTTGTAGTTACACAATGTTTTCAGAATCAATAAGGGCTGGGNATACTTGACAGAAAAAGTGAGTCAGCCACTACAGGTATTGGTTCCCACTTCCTTCTAACTCCCAATTTTTCTGCCCCAGCCTCACGCTGAGCCGTTGCACTTCTAGCAGTTGCACTAATGACAACATGTGCAACAAGGTGGAAATATTTTACTTACCTCCGTACTTTGGAAACAGGTATCTACCTCTGTATTTTATTCATAGGCTTCTAAGAAGAAATGAAGGAATTATTGCCTTTTATTTCACTCATGGAAAGCTGAGTTAATCTGACTTTCTGAAGACTTACTGCCTTTAAAGATACAATAAGCAAAAAAATAGCAGTTTTGAATTGAATCACTGAATCCTAATCCAAGTATACGTATATATTTTAATAACAAAGGTAATTCTGACTTTAGAAAAGAAATACTATGCTTATAATTAAGGTGGTAACATAGAGTTGTCTGCAATAAAGTAGTAATGGAAAAGCTAAACTTATCTGTAAAAGCTATAGACTTTATATAAAATGTAGATGGTGATTTAGTCATATTATGCAATTAAAAAGTAATTTCACGATAAATCAGGAAAAGACAGTTGTCATCTCATTAATTATATTAAACATTATTCTTACAGATAGTAAATTAGAAAATAACTTGGAATGTCATGGTAAATATCAAGAAAGTAATTCTTGAGGCAGTTAACTAAACTGTAGTCTGGAAACATGCACCTGAGCGCATGAATGTGATAAGAAGGTTATCTAAACACTAGGTTACAATATGATCAAATACTTTGAGAGTGAAACTAGATAGAATTTAAACAGTTCAGATTTTTTAAAAGGTATAAATAACTGATGCATCAGTTAACCAAGTCTTTGGAGAGCTCTTAAACACTTGTAAATTTTAAAGCAAAGCATCCATACTTCCCCACAGATATGCTTTCATTCAGATTAGAATTTATTAAATGAAGTCCATTGGACTGGGATTTAGATATGTAAGGATTTTCACGACTTATTTCTTCTGGAACTATAATTCATAAATCAGTAAATCTTTACTTTTTGGAAAGTGGCTACAAATTCAAAAACAAACCCATGAGATTATTTTTACTGGAGACTAGAAAAATAATATGTTCCTGTTAGTCTTTTCCAACTGTTTCCTTAGTTCTCTCAAATTTATTTATTTGCTTAAACATTTCCCTTAAACAGTTAACCAACTGCATTCTAGATAACGTTTCAAAGGCATGGTCGTATTTCTTACAAGAAGAACCTGGATGCTTACAATATAGATAGCTCTGTTAGGTCTGGATGAGTGGTCCAATGTGCTGAATTCATCAGACAGGAACGTTGTTCAGTTTTCTAGAAGTGGGGTTGACATCACTGAGCTCCTACTAGTACTTGACTTTGATTTGTAAAAAGCCAATACTCTTGTAGTTACACAATGTTTTCAGAATCAATAAGGGCTGGGTTGGTTTGTTTGTTTTGGTTTTTTTTTTTCTTGTAATCTTATTGACCACTTTACATAACATCATGAAGTTGCTTCGCCTGGATTTTAAACTGAGTCATTCATAAGAACATATGAACTTTTCTTTCTTTATTGCTATCTACTAAGATATGTAGTTTTAGCATTTTGAGATAGATGGATAGGTAGGTAGGTAGGTAAAAAGATAGATAGACAGATAGACATACAGAAAGATGCATGTTTTCAGTATGGCAGATCCCATGTGACTACTAGGTTTTCAGCTATCCAGGGCAGGATTCACATATTCAATATTCCTGGATTACACAGAATTCACACATACAATATTCCTGGATTGGACATATACATTACAGTATCTTCCCCTTTTTGAGACAATCATACCATGTTTTCATTCCTTTCCATGAGCTGATAAGTATTATGCAGAGATTCCTTATATCAAGCTAAATCTGTTATTACAGACAAAAGCCCCATGACTTCTGTTCATGTATTCTGAACTTTTCCTGTCCTTGAATAAGGGATTGTATATAGTATGATACTTTTTACGTCAGCTCGCAAACCTCAGTGTCATCCATCCTCAGTTACACTTTGTCTCCCCAAACATACGTTTAATATTAGTGTCATTGTTCTTCCTGCGAGTCAGCACATATACAGCAAAGACTCATGTAAGCAGCATTGTTACATAAGTTTGTTAGATTTTTTTTACATTGGGATTTCGATTTAACATCTGCTGCTTTGACATAGACCCTTATTATAACTTGATTTCTGAGAAGATATTTTAAACAATAGTAAAAAGCTATGATATAATGTTTAGATGCATTGCACCATATATTTTGGTATGTCATAATCCTTCATTAAAATCCCATTATGGCATGTTTATGGAAAGCTTGACATCTTAAAATAATATTGGCATCTTTTCCTCATGTTTCAGATATTTTTGTTATGCATCAAAGTTCTGGTTTTGTGCATTCCTTACCATATTATACTGATTGTCTAAAAGTAGTTGGGCAAAAAATAAACTAATTATGTGATCTTGATTTCCTAACTTAACAAATGTGCACCTGTCCAAATAAACTTGAACATTTCCCATTTGAAGTATTGTTTGTTCAATAGTAGTAATAGTAGTAGTAGTAGTAGTAGTAGTAGTAGTAGCATCATTTTACAGTGTTAGAGTACCACACAGATTTTCCTGACTCATTTCTCCTAAGACAAGGTAATGCTGCTCTCACATGATCATTTATGCATTTATTCTGCCTGTTGTATACCAAGATAAAAGTCTTGATTGTAAGTAATCACATCATTTTGGTCGTCTTCAGTTTTATGGGTCCTAATTCTAGAAGATACATATTTTTTTCTACTTAGCCTATACAGGCATATATAACCTCTCTGTTTTGTCCTGCAACGAAAGGGAGTAGCATAGATTGGATAGATAGGAAATTTTTGCACCTACAAAGCAGAAAAAATAGACCTGTAGGTCTGGGTATGGAGAATAGTTTGTGACACAGACAAAGGAAAGCCATATGATTCAGTCCTTTCAGGGTCAATGTGAGAGACATAGCACAGGATNAGGGCAGACACTAGTATTCCCTTTCACTGAGTTACTGTTCCATAGTAATGTACCAGAAAAAAAATCTCTATTCACTAATAAAATTTTATTATATTCTTTATTATGGACCTTGCATATAAAACAAGGTAAGAAAGTACAGTCACTTACTTGTGATGGGTTTTAAAAAGTTAAATTGTACATTTTCATTAAATAACGATGCTTTCTTTAGGGATTTATATTAGTAGCTGGGCAATTTTCTTGATAAAGTGCAAATCATTATCTGTAAGAGGGTAAGTTGTGAGACTTATCATTATCTGTAAGTTTTAAGTCATGAGACCCCACCTGGAGTACTGTGTCTAGCTCTGGGGCCCCCAACAAAAGAAGGACATGGACCTGTTGGAGGAAGTCCAGAGGAGGGCCACAAATATGATCAGAGGGCTGGAGCAACTCTCCTATGAAGACAGGCTGAGAGTTGGGTTTGTTCAGCCTGGAGAAGAGGAGGCTCCAGGGAGACCTTATAGCAGCCTTCAAGTACCTAAAGGGGGCCTACAGGAAAGATGGGGAGGGTCTCTTTGTCAGGGAGTGTAGCAATGGGATGAGGGGTATTGGTTTTAAACTGGAAGAAGGTGGATTTAGACTAGATATTAGGAAGAAATTCTTTCCTCTGAGGGTGGTGAGACAGTGGAACAGGTTGCCCAGGGAAGTTGTGGATGCCCCATCCCTGGAGGCGTTTAAGGCCAGGCTGGATGGGGCTTTGAGCAACCCGGTCTAGTGGGAGGTGTCCCTGCCCATGGCAGGGGGGTTGGAACTAGATGATCTTTAAGGTCCCTTCCAACTCAAACCATTTTCTGATTCTATGATTCTATGAAATCACATTTTGTCTCTTTCAGTTCAAACAGTAAGAACAAAGGATTCAGCTTTATCAACATTTATTCTGTACGAAGCCAATTTATGACAGATTTTTGTTTTCCATTTTCATCCTCTTTCTCTTATTATAGAAAAGGTCTGTGATTGTTCTTTTTACATAGGCTTTTCCTAAGTGCTATACAAGTGCCACATAAGCGTCATAATTAAGATTTATTTCTAACAAAGCAAAATTGAATTACCATTAAGAGAAGTGTATAAAGCTTAATGATATTCTAGTAAAGCTCAGAAGCCCATCCTGTAACAATCATTTCTCTAAGAACCTGCTCTCTTATGTTTTCTTGGTTGTGCTACAACATCCCTGATTAATACACACTCTAAGAAGCATGAAGAGTGTTTACTCTAAAAGCAGATGTCATTTTGTATTTCATTCCACAGTTTGATTCTTTGTTTTATAAACTACTTTAATGTACTTTGTTCCTGCATTCTCACATATCTATTTGGTGAGAAGAGTAAAGCTATAGAAAGGCATCAGCACACTTACTATAGTGTAACAAATACAGTGAATTAAAAATTTGTTCAGCAGCGTACTTGATTCACAAATGCAAATGCTTTGAAACTGGTCCTGTCTGCTAGATGACAATAATAATAAATATTCACCATGCTCAAGATGCCAGGGGCTTGCTTCTCTATTTTACACAACCCAGACAGAGTCTTTCAGTTTTCCTCATAGCTAATGATGAGATAGATAATTGGGAAAATTCTGATTCAGTAGCCTCCAGATCAAGCTATGATATCACCTGCAGTTATATTTTCAAGAACCTTAAAACCAAAATTGAGATCAATTTTATTTTTATTTTTTAATTCATTGTTGCATTCATTGCTTGACATCTTTTGGACTATTGAACAAATAACAGGATTATCATCACTTTAAAAAGAAAATGCTACACAAAGCTTTTTCAATGCTGCATCCAATACTGGATAGGAGAATATGTAGAACTTCCTACAATTTACGTCCCAGGGTTATACATGGTGATATGGCTCTCTAAACATGCTGGGAATAAGATTTTTCCATTTCTAATATAGAGGGGATAGAGGGTTCACTAAGTTTTTTTATGACTTTTCTATTTTTCATACATCTGGCTTGAAACTGTGTTTATTAATACAACCATAACTTCTTTTGCTACATTTTACTCTAATCTGATATGGGGCAATGCCCTTAATAACATGTTTTGTTATATTTCTTTTCTTCCTCCACTACCATTTGATGGAATTCTTACTGCCCTGCGTAGCAGTTACCCAGGGTTCAAACTGGAAATACTACCTCTTTTAGTCGACCAATTCCATCTGCCTTTCTATAAAAGATAAACAAACTTTGGAGACTAAACTCAGAATACCCATAAACCCTAAAAAAAAAAAAGATTCAGGTGGACAGTTTTTTGCTTAGTAAGTATATTTCTGAGAACTAAGAAAAATGAGGTGGTGCGGGCTGCACCCCTGCCAGTGAATGCAGGAAATGTATGCCACTTTGCTTTGGTGGGACAGGGTCTTTTTCGCAGTCACATGTTCTTTTGTTTGATTCAGTTTATACACATTGCAAAGAAGTACATCTTAACAGGGTTCTCTCTTGCTTTTTGTTAAGGACCATGTAAGGAATATTTGGTGCTTTTCCAGTATCTCAGTTTTCACACCTGAGAACATGTCTCAATGTGGGTGTCAAGGTTTAACCCCATCCGGAAACTAGAACCACACTGCTCACCCCTCTCTTTCCTGACCCCCAGGAAGAGGGTAGGGGGGGAAGAGAAAAAAAAAGAAGGGAGGGGAAAGGGAGGAAAAAACCCTCGTGGGTTGAGATAAAAAAAGTATAATAGAAACAATAATAACAATAATAATAATAATAATAATAATAATAACAACAACAATAACAATAACAATAACAATAACAATAACAATAACAATAATAATAATGGCGACAAGGGTCAGTCTCACTGCCTGTTGAATTGGCACCAACCTGAACAGTGATCATGGATTCCCGTCCCCGGCAAACACCCATTTATATACTGAGCACGACATCTACAATATGGGATATTTCATTGGCCATTCCATTGTTCTGTCTATTCTTCTATGGGAAGCTGAAAAAAGTCCTTGAATAGTGAAAATATCACTTCACAACAACTGAAAACAATAGGTATTAATGACATTCCTTTCACAGCAATCACTAGAAAGAAAATTAACTCTTTCCCATCTGAAACCAGGCCAGTATACAAGGGTGAAGAGCAAAGGAGAGGATCATGTACCTGTAGCCAGTGAAGAGCATTTTCAACTGGAAAGAAAAGGAGTAGGACTTCCAGTCCTGTCTCCCTGGACTTAATACGAATTTTGTATTAATTGGTCACTGGATACTATACAAACAACACGTTCTATCAGAAATGCATTTTTCTCAGACTTATTCAGTGATACCAATTTGTTCAAGCTTTCCCTAGCTTTTTGATTTTATCCTGATAAAGTATGTCGGTGAAATTTATGTTGGAAATTTCACACAGTAGGGTGCAGGCTTCATCATATGATAATCTTTTCTTTCTAATATACTTTGATCATCAATGAGATAGTAAATGTTAAAATTCACGTTATTATTATGGTAACATAAATGGACACCACTGAGATGAAAGGACAGGATTTTTGAACTATATTTTATTACAAACCATTTCAGAATCTGTCAAAACATTCAGTAATATTTATAGTTTGTTCAAGCTCAGAAAGGCTTTTATTTTGCAATCCTAAAGGCTAGAGATTTCATTTTATATTTAATGAAATATGAAATATTCAAATACACAATGGCAATCTGAAAGAAGAAATAAGCCAAGTCAGCCTAACCTCAGCCCTTCTTAAAAGAACGGATGTAAAGGCACAGTGAAGGAAACTCCAACTTTTTTATGTAATCAGTACGTCTACCATCATTCTCACATATTACGTTATTTCTCCTCAGTTCTTTTCTGTGTATGTTTTTGTGTCACTTTAGATCTCTAGGAGGCTGAATTTTGGAGGAGATGAATCAAAGACTATTTACAGTTTTGTATTGTCTCATTTTGCCGCATGTTTAAAAAATTCCATACTATAAACACATCTATAAAATGTTAAGCTACATGAAAATAGGGCATCTGTGAAAGAGGAAGATTCACAGAATAAAACTGGGTTAGCAGGAAATAATCCCTGGTAATTCTTTTGTCTGTCTACAACAAGCTTCCATAAGCCAAACAGTTCTTTTAGAGAGACTGAAGGAAAAAAAACCTACTTGAGTAGTTGAAATGAGAAACTAGGTTCGTCTTCAGAACAAAAATAATGGTGAAGAGTCCTGGAGATGAGAATGTCCATGAGAATTGTAGGGATTTGAGACAGCACAGAAGGAAAGAAACTGTCTTGACTAACAAAAGTCCTCCATAGGACGCACTTTTATAAATTCTGCTCTTAGACCCATAAACACAGCATTCACTGTACTCAAGGATCTGAGTGATTACCCAAAATTAATAAAATTCTGCCTTGTGGAATAGTTACAGCAACACTGGAGTTGTCTCAAGGGATGAACTTTTTATTGATACTCTTATATTTAAGCTAAAAGCAGGTGAAATCAAAAAGGAATAAATGACTGATTATTATTGGGATTCCAACTGAATATGGTGCACATTTCATGAAATTTTAAGGATCCAGTTTAAAACTATTTTTCTTCAGATCCTGCTTTCTTTTGCTGGTTAACTTATCACTAAAACAGGAATTAGGAAAAGATACTTAAAAGTGAAGTGATTAGAGAGAAATTTAAAAAAAGTTTTTGTGCCTGTTTAAATATTTCAATACAGTTCTGATATTAGGGACAGGGTTTAGCATATATTAACAAGGAACATTCACATATACCTATGCTTTCAATATTAACATGAACTGTAGCACATCATGTCAGTGGTATCTAAGCACTGAACACCAGCATGGAACAAAGACTGCAGAAAAGCCGACACTTCTGTATCTTTAAGTTTAGAATTAGGTTTTGTGGTTTTAGACTGATTTCAGTTTTAACTTTAGACAAAAATTTTATTCTTTCTGTAATATGAAATAGCAACAGGAATTATACAAAAATATGGTATTTTTAACGTTTATATTGCTGAGGCAAGTAGGTAACAGGTATCTTCAGCAGTATAATGATATTGTGAAGAAAAGATTCTGTGAAAGGACTGTTTTATTTCAGTTATTAGGCATAGTAAGTTAGGTACAGCTACACTTTAAGGGCAACAAGAGATTTGACACATATAAATTCATAACAAGGTGGATAGATAGACCAAAATGGCAACTTTAAGAAAATATTTCCAATATAATATATTTTCTTAAAGGCCATGCTTAATTTACTGTATAGGTGTTGGTAGTGGAGCAATGTAATTCATAGTTGTGTATAATTTTTTCATGTGTTTTTCTTCCTTCTTCTACCTAATGTATACTTTGCTAAAAGTTAAATTATTGTAGTAGCTAAAAATATTCCAAAATACAAGATCTATCATCAGTATCTTAATTTCATGATAACCATTACACTATTAATTTACTTCTTTAATTTTCCTGATCAAAATAAGGAAGGAATAAATGTGTGTTCAAATTATTTATTGACTCATATCTCATTTTTTTTCCTGATAATATTTATAATTATTGTCCTAATAAGATATTATTTTGAATTATACATTTTGTTAATTTTCTGATTCTTTATAGTTGATGTCCTGTTTTCAGCTGGGATAGAGTTAATTTTCTGTCTAGTGGTTGCTGTGTTTCAGATTTGGTATGTCTATATTGCATACTGTTTAAGTTGTTACTAGGTGATGTTTATACTATTCAAGGACTTCTTTCAACTTCCCATAGAAGCTGAGAATGAGCATAGACAGAACAATGGAACAGCCAATGGAATGTTCTANTTGGTAGTGGAGCAATGTAATTCATAGTTGTGTATAATTTTTTCATGTGTTTTTCTTCCTTCTTCTACCTAATGTATACTTTGCTAAAAGTTAAATTATTGTAGTAGCTAAAAATATTCCAAAATACAAGATCTATCATCAGTATCTTAATTTCATGATAACCATTACACTATTAATTTACTTCTTTAATTTTCCTGATCAAAATAAGGAAGGAATAAATGTGTGTTCAAATTATTTATTGACTCATATCTCATTTTTTTTCCTGATAATATTTATAATTATTGTCCTCATAAGATATTATTTTGAATTATACATTTTGTTAATTTTCTGATTCTTTATAGTTGATGTCCTGTTTTCAGCTGGGATAGAGTTAATTTTCTTTCTAGTGGTTGCTGTGTTTCAGATTTGGTATGTCTATATTGCATACTGTTTAATTTGTTACTAGGTGATGTTTATACTATTCAAGGACTTCTTTCAACTTCCCATAGAAGCTGAGAATGAGCATAGACAGAACAATGGAACAGCCAATGGAATGTTCTATACCATAGACGTCATGCTCAGTATATAAATGGGGGTTGGTCAGGGGGCAAGAATCCATAATCACTGCTTGGGACGGGCTGGGCAACCAATTCACTGGGTGGTCAGTGTGACTTGTGTTGTATTACTTTATCTTGCATATCCTTTTACCTTTATTATTGTTACTATTATTATTTTCCTTTTTTTTTATATTGTTTTATTAAACTGTCTTTATCTCAACTCACGAGGTGGGGTTTTTTTTTCCTTTCTTTTCCCCTCCTTTTCTCCCTCTTCTCTCTACCGTTCTTGGGGTGGAAAGGGGGAGAACTGCATGAGCAGCTGCATGGTCCTAGTTGCTGACTGGGATAAAATCGCGACAGTTAGTTTGCCTGTTATTCTTGATATTCTGTTTATCAAATAACAATTTCCTTTCTGTAACTGTATGAGTAAAGGAAACTAAAGAGATTTAGAGTGATAATATGAATATTTAGAAACACTACATAACCTGAGACCAGGCTGATGAAGGATGTGGATCACATCCAGAGATGATATGACAGGTGGTTGGATGGGATTCATTACAGAATTAAGAAAACTAATATTAGGTATATATGTGTGAACTTGGTGTCTAATCTTCTATTATAGTCAATGAAGAGCCAGCAAATGCAGTCAACAGAAGCAGCATAATGACTTGCCTGTCTAGATATTATTCACTGAATGTCGTTTCCTAAATAGAAATGCCAAGTACCACTTGCAGCACTGAGAGGTTTCTCACACAAGGTTGGCGAATGTGACATGGAGCCTACTGGAAAACCTGTGACTTGCTGGAACAGCAGCCAGAGACCGCGTGACACGTTTTAGTTTGACTAAAACTAGGTTTAGATAGCTGAACTATGCCTTAGCCATCAGAGCTCTCTAGGCTCCACTGGTAATGTTAGCTATCAAGAAAGCTTATATGTTGATATGTGGTTGTAGATACCTAAATTTAAGTGTCAGTCTTAACTGAGTCCTGCATTGCAGTCACATTCCACACATAAATTCCAAATTATTTTCTTAATGTAAATGTGAAATGTCATCCCGTTTAAATTAATAAAAATAACATATCTCTACAATACCTAATAGGTATACATATAACAAATTTCTTTGCACACGAGGTTTGGCTTCACAAACGTGGCAAAAAAACTCTCAATAATAACAGAGTATGAATAATCAACGGGAAAAGAGATCGATCTATTTTATTGCCAAACATATTGTTCTATACAAATGAATATGGTTAGAATACTGTATGATAACAATTATAATGGTTAATTCATTTGTTACAGAATACTATGGATAATCAAAACCAGTACCCTCCTAGAGGGCAAATGAATTCTGTCCAATTTTGCACAGAAAAAAATCCAGTAACAGTACATTATTTAGAATAATGATATACAAACTCATTCTGTATTCATATCCTTATTCCAACTATCTATTATCTCAAACGATAAGGGAAATAAACTACCTGACAGAGCATCTTTCTTTTACTGTTAGAAAGGGAGAATTTAATTAATACAAAAATATTTCCTGTATTTGTATTTGTTTTCAAGTCAAAATCTTATTCCCTAGGATTTCCCTTCCTTAAGAAACTAAGTTCAATGTGCCCTTCTCATTACTAAAGCAAAATTCATGGGATGAAAAGAAAAAGCAACAAAGAAACATTCACATTTTTCTGTTGATGAAAGCTGATAGGTCATAGACTAAACAGACTGACTAGAATCCTGTATATATGTGTGTATGTATATATATACGTGTATATGTGTATGCACACACATTTCAGCTTTTTGTGTTGATCCTGGTTATCTGCAAGGATGTGTTTTAATTTTTGCATTAAGCTTTTTGAGACACTGTGCATTAGACTGCAGTCATGTTTTCTTCAAGTCTTTTCAGCTATTTCCTAATAAACCACTGTATTAGTTATAAATACACGATTCTTTCTCATTTATAGCTCAACTAATATCTAGATCACTAGAAAATATGACAATTTTACTTCTGTATTTATTTCATAAGATATATTTTAAAAAAAACCCACAAACGTACACACACATAGAATGCACTTAAAACAAGAACAGAGGTAAAGAAATTAAAAACAAAAATTTAAACTGTGAATTAGTGTCTTTGCTGTTGTGTGTTTCACAATGTGTTTCAAGAAAAAGTTCAACCAATAGTTGCCACAATGGACAAAACCGGAGTATTTCAGTCAATAACAGAAGCAACTTCTTTGCAAAACTTCTAGAAGTCTAATTCAATTGCAACTAGAATTACGGTAGTGCTGGTAATAATAGATTCAAGGTTACTTCCAAGGGAACAAGAACAGTATTAAAAAAAACCCACCCCAACTGTGTTCTCTTGTTCTTATTGCTGAATTACTGTTCCTCTTGCCATTCTAATTTGTTTCCAGATAATGAGTTATTTAGCTGGAAACAAACTCCTAATACAATTCTTTGTCTTTATCAGAAAGAATTAATTTTTAGTTATATTAATCCATCTTGTACATTGACACATGTTTCTATGTATGGCTTGCAGGTACATTAATAAGTAAATCACAAGTGTCCGTAAAATGCCTGAGGATTCAAATGTAATTTTAGAGACAGACACATGAACCAATTAGGACATAAAAGTAAATAAGCTATTCCATGAATTTTACCAAAAAGGACGTTGAGATCAATGACTAATAACATACTTGCTATTCAATTACAACCAAATATATGTAGATGGCAATGGCAGTATCAATACTGCACCATAAAATGTCTCCTGAATCATCCAACTAGATTGGAGGAGGTTATTCTTATACCTGATGATTTTGAGGCTGGAGAGAAAGCACTGTTCTGACTCTACATATCCTCAGATCAGTTATTTGAGACTACCTTACTTTTGTGAGGTTTTGTTTACTTGTTTGTTTTAATTGGAAGAGAAAGCTTAAACCAGACTATTTACAAAACTTCTACTTGAAAAAATGCAGTCTTCCTTCTCTACAGGATGCTGTAAAATGATTGGTTTGCTCTTCCCTAATGGGGGCTACATATCCTTGATATTGTATGAACTGCCTAGTGGAAGGATTCAAAGATGTCACTCAGAGCACAGGACCCAGTCTTCAACAATCTAGAGAATGAAAGAACTGGAGGACCTTAGCTGGATTCTTTGCAGGAAAATCTACGTTGCCAAGGAGGGTGCTGGAACTTGATGATTATAGACTAAGATCTGCAGTAAGCTAAGTGTCCTTTTAGTTTATTCAGTATTTCCCCTGCCTGTATTAATATAATTTGTTTTTCCCTCATCAAGGATCAGGTGGCAGAGACATTTCACTGATGCATGCTGCACGCATATACCCTACAGTTTATATCTGGATATTTTAAAATAATGTATTTGCTATCTGCTGTTGAATCCCACCACGTAATTGTCTATATTTTCCTTTAAACTGCTGCCAGGATTAAGATTCCCTACAGTGATGAGGGTGTGGAAATCTGTGTTGTTGTCAGACAGATTGCCAGTGAGCAGGCTTAGACACACTGGAACATTTCCACCTGCTCAGTAATCACAGACCCCTGAGCACAGAAAAAAACAGCGGTTTTCTTTGCCTCCATTCTGGCCACTGAACATATGATGTCTTCCTGATGCAATTGGCTGGACTTGGAACGCTTTCTGCTGATGATACTCTAACCTTTTTCACTGCAGCCTCATTTGTTACCATCCTAGTTAAACAATAATGAGAATGAATTTTGCCTGTAATTAATACTGATACTTGTCAGCCACAGGAGATATTGCAGAGTCAAGAATAATCTGAAACATATAGTTTAACAATTAGATACAGTAATTACAGTATTTCAGATGCTCACACAGAACATATTCCGGCTTTATTAAACCTTAAACTTTTCATGGTCCATGTTTTTAATGCTTGAATTTAAAGTACTGTTTGAGAGCAGAACATTATGCAAATACAGTTGTGCAATATGCATTACAACCTTGTGTCTGTCTAAAGATGACATTGCCACATATTTCAAAAGACAATTCATCATACTGACACTTAATAAGACATTAACAATTCAAAAACTACTCTATGGCCCACCAGTGTAATGCATGCTCGGCTGTTGGCTTTGCAAGAGCTGCAAAGGCCTATTCTTTGTTGTGATGCTAATGTGAAATAGAAAAAAAGTTGTGCTATCAGTAACTAATTGAATCAGCCTCAAAAAAAAAAGGTCTTACGTATATTGCTAAAAATATCACCTAAAGAATGCTGTAAAATTCATCCTGTTTTATAAAGCATAACTTCTCTGTTGTATTCTATGTCTGTTCATATATAGCATTCCAAATTTCATTTCTTTGCACTACTCTCTGGTCTTTGATTTACTCATTTTTTAACCTGTATGTGTTCAATTATGTCACATTTTATAATTACAATATAACAAAACAAGTTAAAACAAAATAACACTCTGTTAATTGCACTAAAGAAGCAAAATTTTTAGATGTCTTTAAAATCAATTTTATGGATTTGCCTAGTGTGATACCAGTTTAGATCCCATACAGACCTATAGAAAATATTTAAATCACATGATAATGGCAATATAAAACCTTCTTCTCATTACGTAAAGTACACCCTAAAACCATAAATTTAAATTAGAACCAATAAACAACTGAGCACCTTTAGCCATATTTTATAACTTCTTGAATGAGAATAATGGAGAGTACAGGAAATCTGCTTCAGTGGATCAGCCTTTCTCTGAGAATCCCAGAGGACAGCTCTGAGTTTCTGTTCTTTCTCCTACAGAGCTCCTGCTTTGTTTCCACAAAGTATTGCTTACTTTGTACAAGAATTACTAAATATTCCATATTGCACTGTCATTAGTATGACACAGTCAAGCCAATAAACCTCCTCCATTTTTCAGGATCAACCTTGTTCTTTTCAACTACTTCTACATACGATGATCAGTTCCTAGTTGTGTCTTAAGCTTCTGCAATTAACATTCCTCTGTGTGTGCCTGAGAGAATTCATTCCAAATGGCTATTACTTCTCAAACAGAAAGGAAAAGGAACTAGTCTACAGGGGAAAGATTTTCAGAGTAATAGATTGAAGAGCAGCTATATAGTCAAAACATATGACAAACTTCGTGCAGTAAGGTTAGTGGGCTATATGCACGTGCAATAATTTTCACAAATAGATGAACACTCTAAATATCAGTTTCCATGGAATCGAGCTATTTTTGATGATGAAAGAAAAAACATTCTGACAAATGTTTGCATACAAGAAGTGGAAAATAGTATGAAAGCAAAAGGTAATTTTGAGAAAGAGTAAAGGCAACTCTTACAAATGTTTTAATAATGAAGACCCACCACCACAGCAATAGCAACAGCAGGTATACATGGGATAAAGGCATTGCAGAGGTGTGGGACTGATAACCTAGAGCAGATGGGTACTAACTAAATTTGTTAGGCACCCTTCTTTTAATTGCCACAGGCGTTTCAAAAAATTACCACTTGTATTTCCATAATTGTTGTCTTCACAAAACAAGATGATAGACAGAGTATAAAATTTACTGGATGTGTGAAAGAAGAGTCAATGGCATACCCTATCTGCATTTCTTATGGTAAGCTTAAGGCACTTAATAGCAGTAGAGGTGAAAATTGTCATACATTTACTGGGGAGAGGTGAAAAGGGTAAGAGAATTTGACAGTTTGTCTCCTATGTGTATCTCACCAATATACATAGGCCTCAATTTCACATGAGTTTTCGTCTTTTAAGAATTGAAGAGAGGAGCAGAAGAACAAGAACTGATGTGATGCCTGTATTCATCAAGATAGACAAATTGCCTTTTTTAACAAAAAAAATTACAACTGCATAGGAGGAGTTATTTGCTGTAGTGCCATAGCACAGCCTTCAATGTGGCGGGAGAAAATTAAAAATTAAACATTTACTGTACTTAGTATAACAAGAGTTCTTGTCCCAGACTTCTTTGCACTACATTATGACTATTAAGATCATTGTACAAAGCAATTCCCATCACCCTAATGGAGGAGAACCCTCTAGAAGAATGGAAGGACAGGTTTCAGCATTGCTGTAGTATTTTGCACAGCTTTTCATGAAATGAGAAAGATCCAAACATATTTTGGCACGTTGCTTACCTGGCTGATCTCCATGGCTTACACAATATTGATATAATGGGCTTTCAAAACTTTCATGTAAATGTTCATCATGACAGCCCTTGCTTATGGAAACTAGATGCTATTAAACCAGTTTTGTTTTGGTTTTTTTTTTATTTCAAATGTATCAACAGCAGTTTCTCTCTGAGGTCCATCTAAGTTGGTTTGCTTTCCTAAAAAGTAATATAAACTAATGTCTTTGATGAAAAAACACCTAAAGCCTTGCTCTTTGCCCATCCTCAATGTCAAAGCATTCTTTGCCTTGCAAATACTGAGCAACATGTTATAAGACCATGGTCAAGTCATGCATAAATAGCATTTAATTTGGTTAATGTGTTCAAAGAATGTCCTTATTGTCCTTTAGGCCAAAAATACAGTTGCAGATGTTGCTATTTCTGATATTTTCCTACTTATTTTCTTCAAAGGAAAGAAAGATATTAATAAGGTGTGACTGTTAATTATTCAAGGCAGTAACGCTAAGAGTCCAGTTGCAGTGTATTGGTATTTTAGAATTCCTGAACAATCCCTTATTTTCAAGTTATTATTGATTATGCTAACTAAAGCTCACCCTGTACTAAAGAAATTATTTGTGGACCAAACTGCTAATGAATTTAAACAGTTTCAAAATCTGTATTTAAAACATTGATCACTGATAACAGAGCATTTTAGAAATCTAAAAAAAAAAGTCTCCCCCACCAAGCTAACAACAGACCTAGACAACTCCACACTATTTGCACTTATCTAGTGCGCAAAATTAGTGAAGTAACCGAACCCTAAAAGCTGATTTTGTGTGTGTGCATTTCATCGAATCATAGAATCATAGAATCACAGAATCATAGAATAGTTTGGGTTGGAAGGGACCTGTAAAGGTCATCTAGGCCAAACCTCCTGCAATAAGCTGGGACATCTTCAACAAGATCGGGTTGCTCAGAGGTCCATCCAACCTGATGTTGAATGTTTCCAGGGATGGGGCATATACAGCCTCTCTGGACAACCTGTGCCAGTGTTTCACCACCCTCATTGCAAAAAATTTCTTCCTTATATCTCATCTAAATCTATCCTCTTTTAGTTTAAAGCCATTACCCCTTGTCCTATCGCAACAGGCCCTGCTAAAGTTTGTCCCCATCTTTCTTAGAAGACCTCTTTGAGTACTGAAAGGCTGCAATAAGGTGTCCCCGGAGCCTTCTCTCCTCCAGGCTGAATAGCACCAACTCTCTCAGCCTGTCCTCATAGGGCAGGTACTCCATCCCTCTGATCATTTTTGTGGCCCTCCTCTGGACCCACTCCAACAGGTCTGTGTCTTTCCTGTGCCGAGGGCTCCAGAGCTGGATGCAGTACTCCAGGTGAGGTCTCACCAGAGCAAAGTAGAGGGGCAGAATCACCTCCCGCAAAAGGCTGGCCATGCTTCTTTTGATACAGCCCAGGATATGGTTGGCCTTCTGGGCTGCAAGTATGCATTGTCGGCTCTTGTCCAGCTTTACATCCACCAGTACAGTCCTCCTCTCTCAACAGGGCTGCTCTCAATCCCTTCATCCCCCAGCCAGTATTGATAGTGGGGGTTGCCCTGACCCAGGTGCAGGACCTTGCACTTGGCCTTGTAGGACCTCTTGAAGTTCACATGGGTGCACTTCTCGAGCTTGTCCAGGTCCCTCTGGATGACATCCTGTCCCTCAGGCGTGTCACCCACACCATTCAGCTTGGTGTCATCTGCAAACTTGCTGAGCGTGCACTCAATCCCACTGTCTATGTCACTGCAGAAGGTATTGAACAGTACTGGTCCCAATACAGACCCCTGAGGGACACCACTTGTCACCACTTCTGCCTTACAGAAGGCCAGATGGACAGCATCTGTAGCTCTTCCCTTCTCCACTGATGTAGTCACTCCATCATAGAAGGCCACGAGGTTGGTCAGGCAGGACTTGCCCTTGGTGAAGCCATGCTGGCTGTCTCAAATCACCTCCCTGTCCTCCATGTGCCTTAGCATAGCTTCCAGGAGGATTTGTTCCATGATCTTCCCAGGCACAGAGGTGAAGCTGACAGGTTCGTAGTTCCCAGGGTCCTCCTTTCTGCCCTTTTTAAAAATGGGTGCAAAGTTTCCCTTTTTCCAGTTAGCAGGGACTTCACCTGACTGCCATGACTTTTCAAATATCATGGAGAGTAGCTTGGCAGCTACATCAGCCAATTCCCTCAGGACTCTGGGATGCATCTCATCAGGTCCCATAGACTTCTGTATGTTCAGGTTCTTCAGGTGGTCACAGACATGATCTTTTCTTATAGTGCGAGGGACTTTGCTGTACCAGTTACCATATTGTGGTCCATCCACTCAAGACATGTGGGGACAGAGGTTGCCAGTGAAGACTGTGGCAAAAATATTGTTGAGTACCTCAGCCTTCTCTTTGTCCATTGTTACCAATTTGCCAGTCTTGGTCATTAAGGGGGGTACACTTTCTTTGACCTTCCTTTTCTGGCTGACATAACCCTAGAAGCACTTATTTCAACTCTTATTTCAAAGGGTTTATTTGGTGTAGATTCTAAGATTTACCTTTCACAGAATCACAGAATCAGAGCTCCTCTGAATTTGAATCTAAGCACTTTTTTTTTTGTTTATTTTATTATTTTGAAATTTTATCAGTAAAGAAATTGTTCAAATTTACAGTGCTTTCATACTGAAGTAGGAGTTTACACTTGAATGTTGTATAAAATATTAGGCTCAATCACAGCCATGTAAATAGGGACTAATTTCATTACTTAGAAACTTGTCCAGAAATGTTTCATTTACTTGGACAACTGTAGCGTTACAAAGAATTCACAGAATACTTTTTGTAACTTGTTCTTGGTAACTGTTAAATATCATCCACACAGTCATATTAGATAAAAAAAATCAATCTCTCCCTTGATTAATTTAATAGAATTAACTGCTTCTCTAGTCTGATATTCTAGTCTATCTTAATTTCTTTTCTGCATTGTTAACACTTCTGTCCAGCTATAGTATATTTTAAACAAAGCTGAAAGCAAACATACAAAAAAAGAAAATATTAAAGCACGTGTCCACAGTCAAAACTGGATATTTAATGTAGTTTTTGCCCTGCTCACCTATCAGTTACCAAGCCTGGAAGCAATTTATAGACAAAATTCCGGAGGAAGATATAATGCTGACAATAGAATCTGGAAACATCGACACTTCTAAGTTCCCTGGACTTTGCTGCATCACTGGGATTTTTTAACTTGACTGTCTCTCAAAGATTCCAAGATGCCAGCTACAAAATAAGTTTTGAAGAAGACTGAACTCTCTAGCACTGCAGCTTACGTAACTTCAAAATTGCTAGCAACTTCAAATCATTTTCTCTAGATAGCTTTCTTGGAATCAATTTCATTTGTTCCAAGGAGCTACAAGAGCAACAATTATCGAACTGGAAGATCAGGAGGAAAATGTGAGATCAGAGAAGAGAACGTATGTTTAAGATGTGAAAGAGTCTCATTTTCTATGACAGAAAAGAAAACTGAAGCCAGGTTTTCCCCACGCTAGATAACTAAGATATAAGAAAGATGACAAAGGCGCTAGCAGCAATGATTGTAGCTCTAGCCATTCTTCTATTTTTCATTTCCTACAGTGTTTTATTTTGGGTTTTGTACTGAACCTACAGGAAAAAAAAGTGAAATAGAACAGGAGAGATTTCTTTTACTCTTTTACTCTAAAGGAAACTTTTCCCTTCTCTTTTTTAGGTAAACTCAGTCAGCAGAGGAATGAAAAACAACTTAAAAATATTAAAAGTTCAACTTCAATTAAATGCTGAAACATACATCTCATATTCTTTAAACACAAATGAATACCACTATTACACATATTGAAAATACAATCTTGTCATCTGAGTGCATATAGATACTTTCACCCTATCATGAGTTCAGATTGTTTAAAGAACTGCAGTATCACACCTCTGTCTGTAAACTGTATAAAACTGTTAACTTGGTTTCTCATATTTGAAACATTTTTACATTGAATAAGTTATTTACTAAGAAAATGTGTTCTTGGGATGCATAAAATCTATGTCCCATGTCCTACGCCTTTCACTAGAAAAAATTGCCATTACAAATTTCCTAGGGGTGTATATTATGAATATGTCCATGAAACATCTTTACAGGGACTATCAACAGAGGCAAACCTTTTTACGTATATATGAAAATACAGAGTTCTATTTCAAGAAATAACTACAGTTTCAAGCGAAAGTGGATAAAGTGGATAAGAGTTACTTGTGTTTCCTGGGAACACAATATGTGTTGAGAGACCAGTCAGTTTACTGTGACAAAGAAAATCCTCCATCACTTGATTCAGTATCATAACCACTATGATTTTGAAGACGCTTTCCTATACCGTATTTTAGCCTCATCTTGGTCAGTACACTAGAAAGATTAGAATATAGCAGACCAAATGGTTTGTAATATATTTTTCATTTTCAGAAGTTTTAAAGAAAGAATGCAGGATAGAAAAAAAAAACCAAACCAAAAACCAAAACTAGTACTTTTTCTTATTGCGACTAATAGGAGCTGCTTAATGTGCTTAAGTTAATACAGCCATCTCTCCACCCATAAATGCGTTCACTGACTATCAGTGCCTCACAGATAATTTATTTATGGCACAATGACTGTGACAATCTTGCAGTTTTCTAACTGAAGACATGAGAATTTGATGTCTACTTCTTCTTCATCATCAAGCAAAACAAGGTCTTTCTAGGTTCTCCCAACTAAAGCAATTCTATTCCAAAATTTGTCATGCCTCTTAACCATGAAATCCTTCCATGAAAATGTTCCAGTCTTCTAATACTCCAAAATGGAAAGTTGACATAAAATCTTCATTTATTTCGTAGCCTTGTTAAAGGTTCTGTAACCCTTATGATGAAACTCCCTCTCTAGCCTTTGGAAGTTTTAATTATCAGTTCACCCCTTCACACACAGAAGACAAGACTTTCTCAATACTTTTTGCCAGACCATATTTGAATAAAATCAGAACACTTACATTCAAAACAGAGAAAATAAATGATAGAAGTAAAAGGATCCATACACATACTACAAGTGAAAAAGAGTTTGACTTGTCATCCTAATATAACATTGATCATAGAATCATAGANCCCTGGGCAGCCTGTTCCAATGTTTGATAACACTTTCTGTGAATAAATCTTTCCTAATATCCATGCTAAACCTCCCCTGGTGCAACTTGAGGCCATTTCCTCTTGTCCTGTCCCTTGTTACGTGGGAGAAGAAACCAACCCCCACCTCTCTTTTCCTTTCAGGTAGTTGTAGAGAGCGATGATTGAGGTATAAAAGGCATAAAGACATACAAAGATATAAAGGTGGAAATAGCTGTGGATCTCTTCCTGATCCCTGTGAACCATTAGTATTCCACTTAATTTAAAGCCATGCTACCAGAAAGAGTTTTTTATCTAAAACTAACTTGCATTTCAGCTGTAGTCAGAGAAATAGGCACCTTCAGAGGTGATTCATCTCATTGAGACAGTGCCGGAGATGACTGACTGGAAGCACTGAATGTGTAAATGTCTGTTTCTGTCTACTAACCAAAGGAAGTTAGAATGAGCAGCTTAGACAAGAAAATCAGCTATTAGATGCCAGTTTCCCCTCCGAGTTGCACAGGACAAGGTGCAACAAGCACAAGTTGCCAGAAGGAAATGATGATTAGATATAAAGAGAAGCCTCTTCACACTGTGAACGGTTAAGTGTGGAACAGCTTGTTCAAAGATGCCGTGGAATCTTGTCCTTAAAACATTCAAAGCTCAGCCTGAAGAGTTAAAGGGAAATCTGGCTATAGCTTCGAATTTAGCCCTACTTCAAGCAGGAGGTTGGCCTAGATGATCTCATGAATATAACAGCTAGATGTGTCTGCCAGCCATAGTCCTTTTATGGTTTTAGATCTAAAGTCCCAAGACAAATCCTATCTTAGTGAGGTTTTTGTTCCAAATTTAGAACTATTGACTATTTCAGAAAACCTGATTTTAATCAAACGACAGCTAAGCTAAAAAAAAAACCTAAAACTCATGCAGTTGTCAGACAGACTGGCAAGATCATTAACCTAACTATTGCAATGATTTACGAATGCTGCTTGTGGGAACCGCAAAAATTAGAAGCACAAAGGTGGGTACAGAAGAACAAACAAGCACAATGAAAACACCACATTCTCGAAAGGGAAAAAAATGCTGATTAAGATTTTACGAACTTCAAAAGAGATTTTATGAGGTTCCAAAATTTTGAACCCATGTGCATTTGACTTTGATCACATACTAGATTCTGACTAAATGTGTTTACTTGTATCTACATCAAATCATAGCAATGTGCCAGTGCATGTCAAGCATACGTTGACCTTTAGCTCATCTGCATTTGCTATGCACTAAAGTGCTTTGTAGCAGCTCGTAGCTCTGGAATTTTTTTTCAAAGGTTCCAACAGTGCAGCATGTGCTGAAGAAAGACAGACAGACAGACAGGTGGACAGACATGTGAGTATAGGATGCAAAAGGTATAATTTATTAAACATTCATAGTAAAAATTAGAACCGTAATGTCTACAATCATTGTTCATTCATTTCTGCCTTCAGAACCAGACATGTTCTCAGAGATGCAAAGAGTGGTTCAAAATTTAAAACTGTCTTCCAAGTAGGAAATCTGTGTGTTTGTAAGTATTTATGGCAATCCGTAAAATTAAAAAATCTAGGGCAATTTAAGGTTTGAAATGCAGTCCTGACATAGAGATGTTAATTTCAGCCAGTGAGTGGCCTCTCAGTAATGTACTTACACCCTTATGTCACATTTTATTGTACCTAAACATCTTATATAATCATATCACTCTTTAATTTACCAGCATTTACTCCTTACCAAGTTTTAAGCAGCTCCTAAGGATCACTTTTTTTTTGCAATATTTTCAAAAAAATGTTACAAAAATGGAAAGTTAAAAAGCAACTTTGATTTGTCACATTCTTTTCAGTGCACAATGAAACTAACTAAACTAGTTTCCCAGAGATTTGTGTTGATTTCCCGACAGTAGTGCATCAGCTTTGCCTAAGAAAGACACCTGTGCGTTGTGATATCTTCAGTTTACCTCTTTGATCCTCGTCTACCTTATGGGTATTTCTGGTTCCTTCTATGCCTTTTCCCACCTATGACCTGGGCAGGAGTGAATAGGAGTCACCAACGTCCCAGCCAACACAAGTCATCCTTCAATGGGACAGTTCAGGAAAAACAGAAAACTCTTGAACTCCTGATGTAACTTTTCTCGCAATATAGTATAGACTTTTCTTTCTACCCACCTGTGAATTTTATAAAATCTGAACTACGTACTGTTTTTGAGCTTTGTACTTATGTTTCAAATTTGGTTTAAACTGTCCAGCAGGTAAAGGGTTACTAGGGAAAAGGGAATGACAGATGGAACAAATGATTGTATAAACCCTTCTTAATGAAACTAGGCTAAAAATGAGAAGAAAAGATAAAAAACATAAAATTTGTTCACGTTCAAAATAATATCTTCAGCGCTCAAGCTCCTAGATACTTTGAAATATGTCTTTCTAAATCATCTTTGAATAAATAATACCACCCTTCAAACCATAAAAGGCAGTCCCAGGGGACTGAATTCAGCTTTATGAATCTTTGCTGTCTGAGAAAGTCAAGCATGGTTTGTCTGTAATTGCTCTCAGAATAGGGTCCTTTTAAATAAATCTTTTTAAAGGAAGAAAGAAGAAGAACAGGAAAAGGAATATTACTTATAAAATATTTTTAATGTACATGGCATTGTTTTTTAATTACAGTTTGGTTTTTGAGGTTTAAAATTCAATGTTTTTTCCTGCAAAGTTTTAACTTCTCAAATTGAAGAAAAAACAAAATATGTAAAAATAGATAATGAGCTGAATTCAAAATTTATATAAAAGGTGAATTAGAACTAGATAAAAGCTGAATTTGGATGCAAGGTAAACAATTTTCTAATACAAAAATTCCCAGTAAAAGTTTCAAGTTTTCATAAATGTAAATCACCGCTGGGATAAACCACGTTTTTCTCTGGGATCAGGCGATTTTCACTCTCCTTACACTCCAAGCACCGCCTTTCTCCATTGTTTGTAGAGGAAGATATATTTGAATTTAAGTACTTCTGTAAATTCATGAACTTATATGTACTAACTAAGGATAGATTGTCAGCTCTGAAGCTGAGGGCCTGGAGAGGACCTTCAGGCAACAATTTTATGCAACAACTATTCCTATTCCAAAATGGCAATCAGCTGACATTGAATTTTTGGAATCGAGATATTTCTCTGAAATAAGGGAATTCCACACATCTTCATCCAATACAGACGAACTTCTTCAACTAGTAGAGATCTCCAGTTTGAGAATCATAAATGTCATGGGTATACCTGGAAGCTTGTTAGCAGCTGTATAGGACCAAAATGAAATTAGATGATGCGAGAGATAAAGCACAGTGTTGAATATATTTATTACGCTTCCACAAAGATAATTGCACTACCACAAAAATAGGGCTGGTATCCCCACAAACAGCTTCAGCAATAAGAGATAATTGAATGCCATAGTTACTGTGACTAAAATGATGTTTAAGAAAAAGTTTTATGTTACTTATCCACTGTTTTTATAAATTGACTGTGAAAATGACCTTGAAAAAAGGAGAATAATCTTCCTGGCTAATTGCTGCACCTACATTTTTAGGTCATGCTCGAGAGAATATAGACATCTTCTCATTTTGTAACACTTAAGTTCTTTTCAATCATATTTAGCTAAAATACTGCCACAACTTCAAAGAGAAAGAAAATCATATGCTAATTTATTCTATCACAGAGACACTGGACAGAGGTTTCAGACTCTAGAGGCTCTTGCTTGTGATGAAGCTGTCAAAAAATTGCTAGAGTTTCTCCGCCCCTAAAGGAATGATGATGTCTCTGATAAAATCAAAACATATTTGTACTGTAAAAACTTTGCTAAGAAAGCAGAAAGGCTTAGTGTTTTTTCATTTCCACCTTGTCATTCTCTGTGAAGAGGTATGCAATTATTTATTTGAATATTTATTAGGTCCCAAAATAATTGAAAGAAAGTCCAAATTTGATATTGAAAAAAAACCCAGCTTTGAAAAGTTG
Source organism: Anarhynchus alexandrinus (assembly GCA_008711295.1). Classification (NCBI taxonomy): domain Eukaryota; kingdom Metazoa; phylum Chordata; class Aves; order Charadriiformes; family Charadriidae; genus Anarhynchus; species Anarhynchus alexandrinus. Next base: position 514,833 of record VUYV01000289.1, on the reverse strand, counting down.
GAAATAGAAAAGTAGGTCTGCCAATCACTGTCTCTAAGTTCTTTAAAAATACAGTATAAAGCCAAGAGTGGTTGCTTTGCATCTAAGATATGCCTTTTCAAGCAGCTAACTGACTCTGAAAATCCAGCCACAAAATTAACTCAATACCAGCAATATTTCTCAGGTTGTCTTTGATTCAGAAAGTCTGGCAAGCAGCATAACTCTGCATAAAATCTATCCAAAGAGAAAAAAAAAACAACAAACAAACCAAATCAAACCAAACCAAATCAAACCAAAAAACCCACAACCGCGAAACAAAACCAAACCAACAACAAAACCAAAATCAAAACCAGACAAAAATAACAAACTGCAGCTTATTGGGGGAAGAAGGTGTCAAGTTCAAGTTTCACCCAGGAAAAAGTACACGATACTGGTCATGGACAGTAAATCGCATGAAGTCTATATTTTGCACAGCCAGCTACTGGTTTAGCATTTGTACTCATCACACAACACCTCTCACTCTGTTTAGAAAACAGAATGCATACAATATTTAAGCTGTAAATATCGTGGTTTTGCTGGTACCTTTCTCAGACTGTAAAAGCTTGGCAATAGTTGTCATATTAGGATATATACACCTAAAAAGTGTAAGTATGCAACAAAGTAAATATCCTTTTTCTACTCCTTTTTTTTTCCTGCTGATTCTGATTTGCTTCCTTTTATTCTTTGCTATCCCTAAAACAGTTGTTAATATTTCCTATAAATACAAATACTGTGTCCTTCTCTTTTCCAATACACCAGAGAAAACCAAAGCTCTATAATCAAACATAAATGTATACGTAGATGAAGAAAGTTTATGAACCTTAAGTAGCCTTGTCATAAAAATGCTAATTTAAAATAAATGGTGATGTTATGATTAAATGAAGTTACCTAAAGCACGAATTACGGAGATTTGTCAAAGTTACCAAAAACTTAAGAATTCCACAGGAATCACTTTGAATTAAAAATAGTATACACTTGACTTCAGCTGCTGTCCAGGGAAATAATGTTCCTGGTCTGAATGGTTCTGACTGTAATTTATGGGTTTCAGAAGTAGGCTGTCTTCTGCGTACTCTGAACTGCAGTTACAGACTTACGTAATGCATCTGGAAGACTATTCAGAAACCTTAAAGCTAGTGTATATAATCTATTGCTGCTGTTGATCTACTGGAAATAGCAAGGATATAAAAAAATAATCTTCTGTGATGGCGTTCAAAGTCCATCTAGTGTTTTTACTAAAAATCCATGAATGTAAACGAGAATTAAAAAAGCTAATAAGGTAAAACATCAGGTCTGTGCGCTCTGTCACAGACACGGTCCTTTGGAAGGGTGGAAATTTCAAAGACTTCATAAAATACAGATATTGTGAATACGTAGAGTACTCAACATATTGCAAGTATTGTTGTGTTCCAGGACCATAGGTGTATTTCCTGATGAAACTTAATTTCCTGGATGATAGTTACTGCAGATCAGTAGCATAAACTGTCAGTCTATGGAAATATCACTCCAAGGTATGCATGGAAATAGGAGGGGTTGATATGCACAGTTACAGTGGTAGGACAGTGTATGCTATTTGGGTCATTCTCAAAAGGTCTAATAAAACAAAGAAACAGTCTTAACTTACAGAAAATTATCCTCACAATAGCAAATGAATAAAGAAATGAAAGACTTGAGAGTGGCCAAATTAGAGACTTGCATGTAAGACAGGTTACAGACAGACACTACTTTTTCAGGTTGAGAACATTTATTGCTTTATCATCCCCACTTTCTCATCAATGTTAATGTCTTAAATGATACGCTTTGTGAAAAATGGCTGATCAGTTAATAACTTGAATTGATTAACACCTCACTACTCAGAAAAAGAGTAAATGCTGCAATTTTAATTTCATATCTGATAAAATCATCTCAGTGAACTGTCAGGAGTCTAAAATCTTAAGCCCTGTCATCAGCCCATGGGAAAACTGTTGAATAGAAGTCTGAGACTGAGGATGGGATACTGGTGATTCACAAAGGAGTCAAAAATACAGTTAAGTGGTAATCAGCCAACCAAATAAATAAACAAACCAGACAGTGATGCAGCAACAAAACCTGCAGTTGTAATTTCAAGCTAAACTTGCAAAGTTAAGATGAAAATTTTTAGGATGGAGCAGTACTTTATTTCTAATCAAAAGATCAGTGAAGCGAATAAAAGTCTTTTATGATCACATCAAGTTGTCTTTCAACCAGTTCCTCCTTTGCGTGCAAACACATTTTCCTGTGACTAACTCATGTAACTCTTGTCTTCCAAGATGGTCTAACATACAGCTATATTTAAGTAATTTATACCTTACTCCTTAAGGCTATTGGATGATGATCCTCCTTTGCATTCAGAATAAGTATTGAGAACAGATGGTGAAAAGCTTAGATTAATCTAAATTTGGCTTTAAAATAACCTGTATTAGCTGTAATTTTCAGTATAACAGCAGTTTAGTTTACTAGAAAAGGAATTTATGATGCATTGGAATTAATTGCTAGATATACATACTTGAGTAATAGATTTCTGTATTAGGAAATTCTCTATAGATAAGATCTTCAGTAGNTTTTTTTTTTTTTTTTTTTGCCTTGAGTGAAAATTATGAGGATTTTAGGTATCCAAATTAATGAGAGTAATTCAGAAAAAGGCACTAATGTATTCTGTTGCCTGAGGCATGGCTTCACATTATGAAGTGCTTGGCCAAAGTTCCAGCTTAATGTATTCTTGCTCCTCTCTCGGTCCTTATTATGAGCCCCTGCTCCCTGTCTGAAAAGCACTGCTCCCACAGTTTTTTCAGTCTGCTTTTTATGGAGTTCAGTTATGAACTTGCTTAAGAAAACAAGAATCCCTCTAGGGGGACAAAAAAGCCCCAAACCAAACAAACTAAAACCCAAGTACTCTTAATTAGGTGTCTACATTTTTTAAAACAGTGTACGTTCACAGATACAGTAATTTTAGTTGACTTCCCACACAAGGCTGCTCGTTATTCACCTCTCAACAATGCTACGTAGCCAGGAAAGCAAGTAAGGAGGCTGAAAGGAAACAAAGAAGGACTTGACTATCCGTATTTGTGGTTATAATGTGTAGAAGAGATTCAAATGATGGTGAAGGAGATATAAGGTTTTGTGTCCCTTCCTAAGGGCAATCCCAAGAATATTTCTGCATTTTGTATTAGATAACTACTGGAATAAAAATAGGTACCAAATTGGTCTATGATTGATGAGTGAATCTTGTATCACTAGTTTCAGAGTGACTTTATTTTAATAAAATAGTAGTTTCTGGGAGTGGTGGCTTTTAATTTGATAACAGCAGGGTCCCTCCCCACTAGAACTTCAAACATAAATCTTATTTTGTACTACTACCAGGCACAGAGAAAACAGATACTGGCACCAGACCTGCCACCACGACACTCTGAAACAAGAAGCTTGCACTGAAATAGAAAATCTGCTGCACCTGCCTGTTGAGATCCTCATCAGATAAAAGAGAAATCAGTAGTTTCTGACTTGATTGTTGGGATGTTCACTTTGGAAATAAGAGATACGAATTTCAATCCCTCGAACTAAAGGACACCTATAGATTTTACAACTCCTGGGCAATTTATTTAACCACACAGCATTACAGAAAAGGATTGTTGTGGACAGCAGTACAACATACAGCTGTGCTGTCGAAACACAGAGTAAGTCATTCAGCTATATCATGCAAATTGTATAGATACCTGAGAGCATGAAATATTTTCAGTCTCTGAACATACATTGCACAGCAGTCTTATGTCTGCACTGAGATATCAGAGTCCAGTCAAGGTAAAACTGTGAAATACACACTTTTGCTCACTCCAAAACTATTTCTAAAAAAAATAATCAAGGAGGGAAAATCATAATAAAACTAACACAAAAAAGCTTCTTATTTTAAATATGCAAAGGTGACAATGACAGATATGTGATGTATTCAGAGCAAACAGCGGTTTAGAGTGAAATACTTAATCAAGAGTGAAATACTTAATCAATAGTGAAATACTTAATCAATACTATTTTCAAAGGTTGCATAGAAATAGAATTGCACCACAAGTTATTTGGAATAAAAAAATGAGAAACCTCTCCTAAACTTCATCCAGTGAAAGACATTTATACTAATAACATTTCGTCTTCTGGACATAAGGAACCCATGTAAAACACGTTTCACTGGTACTTCCCTTGAAGTGGGAAGGCTAGGGTTTTCGTCAAGGTGTGCTGTACCAAAAACTTTGTAAAAGAGTTTATGTTTGGCCTTGAATGAAGATCTGAAAGAGCTATCTGATTTCTAGAAAAAATAAATGCCATTGATGGTTGAAAATAAGGTTGAAAAAAGCCTGTTTAATTATTAACAAAATGTTCTGCCTGCTGTGTAAGAATTGACACCACTGAGCAACTAATTTAAGATGGTTCCATTTTACTTTCAGGGTCAATACTGAATCTCTGCTTTTCTTATCCTGTGACTGATTTGCAGCAGCTTGCAATAAGACAAAAGTATATTACATTTAAAATAGAAAAATAAATACATTTTTTGAATTCTCATACCTCAGATCAGTTTTGCAAAATGATTAACATGATCCAACATAATTTATATATAGAAGATTGCACAGCTTCTGTGAAAAGAACGTTTTCCTTCAGAGTTCGGTTACATACAAATTTGAAATAGAAAATTTATTTCAAAGCAAAAAGCAATATTGCAAACCCCATCATTGTTGTTCTTTACCCAGATATCCTGGGTTCTCTTTGTGCCTTGCATTTACCTCCCTTACAATTCCAGCAAACTTTGGGCTTTCCTGAAACATTCCAAGCATGCTGTTCCATTCCTCACACTTCCTATTTGGAGTAATAATAAAATCAGTAATATTTAATATAAAATAGGAGTTATAATTTTTACCCATAGTTGTAAAGGTTCTCAACAGAATTGTATAGACCCAAACAATAAAAATCATAAAATTGAGAATTTGGGTAAGAATTACTTCCTCCTATGGTTCACTTTCTTTTCTGAAACGGTCTCCCTTTTTTTCATTGATTAAAAAACCAGGAGCAAAGAAACGTTCACTGCTTGTTACTAGAATGATATTCAAAACCCCAGTTTATTGTCTGTAATCTGCTATCATGGATAGTACAAATAGCATAAGAGTAGTGTATAATATCCATTGAATGCTGTCTCTAGGAGGTCATTAAAAAATAAGAGCAGATCAGCAAAAAAACCCAGTAGAATACAGGAAGAAAAGCTAGAACTAACATAAAGAAAGAGGTTGAGGCAGTGAATACAAATATATTTTCACTTGAAAAAGGTTCGATTTAAGCACAGAGACAATAATCAGAGATGGCAACTTCAGAATTTTATGGTAAGTTAGTTGAAATGCAAGAGAAAACTCTACAGAATCAAAGTACTATATAAATTCCTAGCAGATAAGTGGTAAAAAGACAGTGAAAAGCTAAAATACCTGACCTCAGCAGGATTTTTGTATCAAGATAACTAGCCTAATATAAGAAACACCACACTGGTGTGACATAAAGTTGCCAGAACAGGAACCAGTAACAAGACCTGAATTTACCTCTTCATATAACTATAAACTTTTGCCCTAAATGTGGAGCATCTCTTACAAATACTGTTTAACTTGATTTAAATTTAATATACATTAATATTGTGTGAAATTAATGAAGGTTACAGAATACCTGATGCTATCATGCAGAAACTGCAGGATTAAACACTCTCATCTTACAATTTTTTCAGAAAGTGAGCAAACGAAAGTCATCTTAATGAAAGATAGATCTGAAATATGCAAAGCAGTAAAGTGCCAGCATTTTCAATTTGAATTGGTGGGTACTTCTGAGATAGGAAACTATGAAAAAACATAAACATTAACTTCTTCACAGATTCTTTACAGAATCACTATGGGAAAGAGAACACATTTTTCTTTCTTAATGCTTGTCGTGTTTTGAGGACAAGGGAGCATCTGTCGGTCGCCCAGTGGCCGGTTCAGCCCAAACCATGACAATGCTATGAATAAAATCATTATTTCCTCCCTTTTTTTTGTTATACTTTTGACTGAAGAACTTAAAAAGCCCCTGCCAGCAACTAACACGTACTAGTTCACTATAGGGCAGACTGAAATAATTAGATATGTTTCTTTGGTAAACAGGACAGGACAGAGAGATAAAGGCATTTCCCTCTTGGTTAGAAGTAATTAAGTATCCAAGTTATAGATATGCAGACATTTATCTAGGGAGATTTAAATTGATTTCCAAGTCACATGAAAGACAAAAGTTCTCCGTCTTGGTATAGAGGGTGAATACTGCAGTTGCTCACATTTGCTCACTTCTGAAGGCCAGTTGTTACACAGATAAGATCTGCTAGGAAAAATGCAAATGCATAAATTGCATTATGACAGTAAAGGTACTTCAGAGGATCGTGTTCCCATGTTCAAGAGAGTCTTCTGACTAGCATGGAAAATCCTATCCTTCTTAATCCTTAGTATGAAAGTGTCTATTCCAGCGTGTCCCCTCTGTGTCACATACAGAAAGGTATACATGCATCATTTGAGAATTTATATCATTCAGGGAGTAAGAACAGGGAAGAAAATCATTATGGATTGTAATGTCTTTTGCTGCTTTGTGTTAGGGAAATTCTGAGAGACAAATGGAACGCGATATTTATAAATAAGTCTTCAATACTTATTACTTTTATGGTAGATATTCGAAGACATTCCAGGCAGAATTGGGTATATGGTGCTAGGTATTAGACAGATTTACGACAAAGAACCTTCCCTGTTGAAATTTACAATCTAATTATAAGAGAAAATAAATGGGTACACTGTCCTGGAACAAGTAAATTGTGGGTACACAGCTATGGATCTTGCTTTATTCTGCCACACGTCATAATAGCTGGCATATTTTTTCCCAACTACACATCTTAAAAGAAATAAAATTGTAATTAGCCTGGCATCAAATCTACTATTTAAGAGAAAGGACAGACTATTAATATACTGCTTCTTGTTTTGTTTTGTTCTGCTTTGCCATCAAATCTAATAATAAAAAGTAAAGAATTCAGAAAGGCAAAGGACAATATAGGGAAAGGAAGAGAAAAATAATTCCTCTGAATTCTTTGAATGAATATTCAAATGAGTCAAAATGAAAGAGAATGATAAGAAATAGAAATGCTCCACTAATTTCTACTGGGAGACAAAAGGACACATAAAAGCTCATTTTGGATCAGAACTAGATCTAATCTTTCTTTCCTTTATGGAATGATAAAACTTCAACAATGCTCCGCATACACCATTTCAGCATAGATTGTTCAGCAGTCATTGACTTAAAAACGATAAACCTAAATCCAAAGTAATCCCTTGTTCTTAATGAAAGACACAAAGACTGTGTAAAAGACAATTATGGACTAGCCAAAATACTATCATCTTAGCTTACAAACTGCAGAATCAAGTGAATACATCAGATGAACTTAGGTAATGTAAAGATTTTGTGATGCAGGGTGTCATTCCTATCTTCCAGGGTAGAGAAACATGAAACAAAAAGAGCAGCACCCATATTCTTATATGTCATTTTAAATGAATAGTTGTACAGCTTCCCAAGTTATTGACCTTGGGAATAAGAAGGGCAGAGAAAGTGTGAGTGTAACATCAGAAAAAAAGGGGTATGCTGTTAGGAAGTGTCTATAAAACTTTTAAACCTATCATTATCAAAGAATTTCTGTAATAATTACTATCTTTTTCAATAATAATTGACCTGGAATAATAACAATGCTTTTTTTGTTTAGATTTCAGTGAAACTAATACTAAATTCTTCGTTTTGTGAATAAAGTATGTTCTGCTGGTCCAGGTAAGCTGCACAAGTTGTAGCAACAAAACCCCAAAACAACCCGACAGAAGAATATGGGATACCTAGGCTGGAATTTAAAGACATCATAACATCAAAGTAAAGAAAATAATTTAAAACTTTCTTTTTAGTTATGGTATTATTAGAGGGTTACTTTTCTAAAACAATGACAGGAAAACCAGACAGCCCACATTTGCTAACACTATCACAAAAACCAAGGGACTACAACTTTCAGAAGATGTAGGCCACATTCCCGTTTACTAAAGTATGACTGAATTTATAATTGCAGTCCATATATGTTTTGTAAAACAACCATTTCTGCTTCTGCATCCTTACTGGAAGAACGTAGTCAGCATAAATATGGAAAGACAAATGGAACGTAACACATCAAACACCACTGCTGAACAGCCAGACCTCAGAGAAAATGAGAAAGGAAGAAAAGTACTGAATTAAAATGGAATCAGAGATCGATCAAAACTTTATGCAGTAACATGAGCTGGCAACTTGCAAAAGGATTCAACATGTCCAAAATGGAAGTAGAAAAAGAAGGAAAACTTTTTGTTACAAAGAAAGAAAATATATTTTTAATCATTAAAAAAACATTTTACATATTATTCAGAGAATATGTAAATTATATAGATAAAAGAATAAATATTGAAGATTTGAATATTATATGAAATTATCATTATTATATTTGGTCTTCCATAACATTCTTTATTCTCAGCCAGTTCCATGAAAGGAAAGGAAATTCTCTATTACACTATAAACTCACCAGCCCCTCTTTCATCCTTTCTTTCAACCTAGCCGACAGATGATTTGTTCCTTCTATGACATTTCAGTTGACCTCTAAAACTTCTTATCTAAATATTTACTTTGCATTCAATTTCATTAAGTGTTGATAAGTGATTGCAATTGAAAACAGATTACAAATGGTTTTCTTCCCTGTATTTGCAATATATTATATATTTTTACTCGTAAAATAACAAATACAGAACGTCTAGTTTCAATGAAATTTTTACTTAGATTTCAGGATTTATTAGAGTGCTGATCCAGTGATGACTCTTTAATGAAGGACACTGAAAGTACTGATGTTGTCATTTTGTGAAGTGATGCCTTTCTCTACAAAAAGTCTAATAGAAATTTAGTAATTTTTCTATCAAGACAGTGATTTTGACTAAGAAGTTAAGAATTACCCCATGCAGACTGTTGTATACCAAAATTATTTCTACATTATAAAGTTTTCAGAATCTTTTCAAAGTATTTTTTCAGTTTTTTAATTTATATTATAATGACTCTTCTAATTAAAAAATACTCACAAGACTCCTCTTTTTGTGACACAAGTAAATTTTCTTTCTAGTTATTTTAAGACATCCTAATTAGACACAGTTCAGCCCGCTTTGTACAACATTATGGGTGACATTCGGAAAATGTCAGCTGGGACAGCTAAATTTGCACGTAGAAGATGAAGAAATATGGGAAGGAAAGGTATTAATGAGTTTTAGCAGAAAGAACGATAGACAACCAAAGTACAGGATAGGTTCTACTGTAAAAGAAGAATATGAAGGGTTTTTTTTCAACAGCAACAAAATCATAAATATTTGGTGTGCTAGACAAATTACTGAGTAATGATTTTATCACAGTTATTTAACCTGCACCAGAAATGGATTCTCAGAAAATGAAAGTGTAAAATTACTTATCACATTCCTTGAACAACCCAGTGACATACATTTTTATAAACTAGACTATCAGAGGAAATGTAGTTTTAGACATGTAGAGTAATCTTATATTGCCGGTGCTCTTTAAATGTTTATAAAAGTACTTTGAAATTGGAAAAGATTAGCAGCCCAAGAATTTACAATTTAAAATTACTTATCTTTAAATTATTAAGAATAAGACTATTTGCAGATAATTAGGTACCCTGAACTTCAAAGAAAAATCTATCAAGCAAAGATATGACATTTGCAGTCTTCACTACCATTAAAACTTTTAAAATCCACTCAATGATTGCTTAATAAAAAAAATTCGTTGTTAATGTATACATAACAATAGTTGAATCTTCTAATGCAGAGACAATAACAACAGCAACAGAAACAAAGGTAATCCATCTTCCAGACCACGTAATTACAATGAATGTCAATGCTTGAGATTTAAATTTATCAGTGACCACGCTTTGTCTCTCACTCATGTATAAATAAATGCAGAAAACATATAACTGGGAAAACTATTAAAGGTGTGAAAAAAATGTTTGCAGCTGGTTTACAATATAAAGCACATAGCAGTATAGTTGTTCTAAACTTAAAAGCACTCAGGTTGTATTCTCAATCATTCTCTTCAATGAGTGGAATATGAGACATGCAACATTCTTGTAAATTTCAATTTTTTTCATATACTAGGTAATCCCATGTTTTATAAACTCTGGAACTCATAATCCATGCTTTTAGTATTCTACACTATTTAGAGATCTAGATCTATAAATCAGAGTACGTTGATCCATCACCACATGGCTCCCTCTAGACATGCATTGCCTGCCTTGTTGGCAGCACTGCACCATTGCCTCTCTGGCATTCCAGTGAGAGCTTTCATAAGCTGCAGGGAAAATTCTCTCCTTAATCTAAAACTGATTACAAAATAAAGATGATATAAAACCAGCCAAATTATTTTTGACAAGAATCACAGAGAGAGATTAAATGGTCCGTAGACCTACAGCAGAAGTGCCGTGCTCTTTGCATCACAGGAATTTCTGAGCCAGGTTTCTCATATCATCCTTCATTTTATCTCTCTGCCTCCCTCTACTTTTCATGAGGCAAACGAGAACTGTGCACATTTTTAAGCCAGGATTTTTTTTCTATAATGTGTTTGTGATGTACTCATTAACATAAGATCTTTCTAATATTAACAACTTTTTAAAAGCTTTGAATTTGAAATCTCCATACTCTTTCTCCCTTCCCAAATAGTACGAAAGAAAGCTGGACAAGAGATTGTCCCTGTGGAGCGAGCCTACATTAGTGTTTTTGTTCATACCAGGAATGTGCTGTTGAAGTGATCTGGTCCACTTACTACATTTTGCCAGACATGGACATACAAACTGGATTTGGGTTGGGGTCTTTTCATGATGCAGAATTAGATGGTGTACTCTAAGAGTACAGCTAGTGACCTCCAACTTCTTATTCAGTCCAGTGGAGCAAATAAAATACACTATGAAGTAAAACCATCTACCATGTTTGTAGTGATGACCTCACCTCCTTTTTCTTCTGAAAAGCCATTTCTTTGGGCTGAAGCGGACCACCTTGCAAGTACTTTGAGGAAAAGGAATCCTCTTAGACTAAATTGTAATTCAAAAGCTCTCCTGGTTGAAGAAATGTTGCTGAATCATTTCTAGGGAAAGCAATATTTTCTTTTATTTAAAAATACCTTTTCAAGTTATGTGTTGTATGATATATTGGAATATAAAGCAAGGTATTACTTTACACCTTACAATTTCAAGAAGCACAGAGAAGAATCTTCTCAGTTCACCTATTGGATAGTTTCAAGATACGGAATAAAGTACCAAATTATGTTAAAATCTAGATATAACTTCCAATTTTGCTTTCTTTAAAATCCAAAACACTCAAAAACTTTAAAAAAAAGATGAGCACATGAGCAAAAAACCAATCAGGGTTTAATTTCCTCACTAGTCTATACTTTACACTGGCAGACAGTCAGCAGAGGGAAAGGAAGTTAATTAACAAGACTTTTTCCCAGAGCTCTGCTGATATAATTAATAATGTAGGTATACACAAACATAAATGATGAAGAGGAATACTGATTTGTCATATATGAAAAAATTAGGGGTAGAATCCTTTAATAAGAGAAGTCTTGACAGACAGTATCCCACCCCATGAAAGATCCTGTCAACATTTTTGCACACAGGGGAAAACATATAATGCTATATATTGCTTTTGGAAAATTCTTCTGACACAGTTCAAAGAATGACACATTCTAAGGTGACAGTTTTGAACATTAGGTTGTAACTCTTTGTATCAGGCAACCTATAGGATAGTCATTTATTCTTGGATAATCATTGATAAAGCTATTGATTCTTGGATAGTTATTGATAGTTATTTTGTGGTGCTTGTTGACACACAGAATTCTACTGTCCCTCATCATTTAAGTATTGTATTAGTGTTGTGGTTTGGGCTGGACTGGCCACTGAAACGAACAACAGTTGCTCTCCCCCACCTGCCTTTCCAAGGAGAGGAGGGAGAGACAGAGACTTATGAGTTTAGAAGGAACTCAACTACTTTAATCAAATATTAATAATAAAATAAAAAGAAAATAATGAAAAGGAAATAATGAAATATATACAATATACAAAACCAGTATCGAGCTCCTGGGATGATGATCACATCACCAGCAGGCACTGGGAAAGTCCCAAACTGGACTCAGTGATGGACAGGAACTGGATTCCAGGTCTGGATTCAGGAATGCACGGATCAGGATCAAAGGCAGACGAACAGACAGAGTCTTCCTTGGACATCGGCCATTGAAGGAAGAGGGCTGACCCTTTGATCCCTCAGCTTTTATACTGAGCATGAGGCAGATGGGATGGAATACCCCGTTGGTCAGTTTTGGGTCACCTGTCCTGTCCGCTCCTCCCCACAGGTGGGACCACCCTATGCTTTTCTGCTTCCGACCCTCCGATGGGGCAAATAACCAAGTCAGCTGCCCTTGGCTGCTATAGCAATAAGTATAAGCGAGAGCGTCTCTGCATACCATTCCTTGGCATGAATTACAGCTAATCAGGTCTTATTACTCTGAGAACGGACAGTGTCTCCACAATATGCTGTTAATTTCAGAGAGTTTCAGAGAGTTCAGTTAGTTAGAAGAGGCTTAGCTGTGAAGTAAAATTACTGAACAGGAAATTGGTTCTGTTTTACCTCAAACCAGGACAATTAAATAAAGAAGGATGAGACATTTCAGCTGTAATCTAGAGGATTTTTTCTCTTTGAGTCACTTATTCCCTGTAAGAAATCTGAAACACTGGGTCTCTCAAGATATTTCTTGTGAGGCACCTTTTGGCATCATTTGAGATACATCACTCTACTGCCAAACGCTTAATTTCTGAAGACTGGCATATGGCCATCAACTGCACTGAGTCTTTCCACTGGATCACAAAGTTGCTACCAGTTTAACAAATAATCCCAAAAGCCTCTTTGCTGCATTTGTTTTTTTTCACTTGTGTAACAGCTACTCCTTCTTTACTTGACTAGCACAGAGTGGTTTAAATGAACAGTCTTAGGGAAGTGTGTTTGCTAGTCTCCGGTGAACTAAAGCATAAAGAGCACTGATTCCAAATCAACCTTTCAAAGAGTAGTAGGAAAACATCAGCAGATCAGTGCGTATGAACACACTGCAGCCAAGACAGATTAGCTCATGTGCTGCTAATACTCCTGAAAAAAAAAAAAACAAAACAAAACAAAACCAACAAACCACTGCAGTGATCCTCCTTTACAAAACTGAGATACAGCCTCAATCATCTGAGCAGCTACTCAATCCACAGTACATGAGTCCTCTCGAAAAATGCAAGCAAAGCTTGAAAATTTAGGGGGGCTTTTGTTGTTGTTGAACATCAAAATTGGCAGAGTATTAAGTAGGCCTAGTATTTCAAATTCATTCAAAATTGCAGGAACAGCAATCTAAAATGTGTGATACTTGCAGGCAACTGCCCATGAAGGGTGAATTAGTGAATGGGAATAGAATGTGTCCCCAGAAAGGGACAAACTGTGATATATTTGCTGACATCATAGAAAAGATCTGTAACTTGAAATATGGAGGTAAAAGAAAAGCCAGTTATACAGGAAATGAATATATAATAAGTGACATGAGAACAATCTCTTCAGGAGAGTCAGGTTGTTAAGGTAACAGGAGTGACCTTGTGGAGTAACAGATGGATGAGAGACTATAGCTGTAGATATAATAGGAGGAAGATGTGGAACTGCTGAGGCTCCAGCCTGCTCAGTTTTGGAGACTGTTTGCTGTCCAAAAGGAGAAATGGCTCTTCAGAAGAGAGAAAACTAGCATAAGATATCAGAGAAGGAGAAATATATTTGTTCCTTGTCAACAGGTAACTGCAACCAAGTAAAATCAGAGATGGGTAAGAGGAATCTGTATGTCAGCAATCTTGAAAAAAATCATAACCTTTGTCCTTTTTATCCAGCTTATATAGAAGCTGACTCCATTGATTTATTTCTAAAATTAATTCATGTAGCCTGCGCAAATGAGGAAGTGGCAGATAAAAATTAAAACCAAGCATTTTTAATAGAGATCATGACATTTTTAGTACTGAAGGGAAAGGATTTTTAAATATATGAAATACAATCTAAATTCTTAATGTTCAAGCTATTTTAATTGATTCCTCAATATTACAGTTTATTACAATTAATTTGTTAAGTAAAGGAAAAAAGCTGTGGGAAGCACATAATAGGAGCCATGTGTGAAGTAGAAAATAGAGTTTTGTCTTTGGTCTATGACAAGGAACTTCATATTCATGCACCAAAGCTAAAAAAGTACATATTGTTGAAGTAATGCCCAAGCCACTGAACAGGTGTTCAAGGTATATCAGAAGATATCAGAGAGGAAGGATTAACTCTTTTGTCGGAGTTTAAGGATGACTGCATCAAATAAAGAACATCCAGGCAAAATATTTATGTAAGTATGTTTCCATCAGGAGCCAGAAAAGAAAATACCTTGACTACAAGTAATAATAATAAAAAACAAGCCACAATAAAAACAAAGCTACAGGTATAAGTTGTGTTACTACCATAGCCATTGAAATGCAGGAGTCACCTGGAGTTAGCTTTGCCACACAGGTGAAGTTTACTCTGTGAGTTTGCCAGTGCCTCCTAGCTCATCATTCCTTTTGCATTAAATAAGTACTGGAATATCTTTTTCCTCCTTCTAAGTGCAGCAGCAGCATCCTCATGACAGGTTTGAAACAACTCTCCAGTCTCTAATGATGGGACAAGGACTACAATAAGGAAATAAGGCTCTTAGGGATGGTACAGTCTCAGTTTCAGTTCTAGAAGGACTGTTGCATAGGAGAACTAATGGATTAGTTGTTCCTGATGGCAGATATGCCAGGGTCTGAGAGGGTTCTTACTGAAACGATTTAGAAATAAGATATTGTAGGGGAAATATCAAACAAAAACCAACTGCGAATCAGGAAGAACCTACGCCTTAAATTAAGCGAGTCGGGTTTAATTTGAGGCAAGAAAAATACTTTTGAGAAAACCAATTTTCAAATGTACTACAGGCAGAATAAGGTCCTGGTTTGCACATATTATGGAAAGTGGTAACTATGCTAGCATTGCCTTTAAGGTCACCTACAATATACAAAACTGACATGGCTACAAAGTTGTCCAAACCCAAGCTAGTTACACCCAAAGGTGAAGAGGAATAGGACCTTGGTGTATAAATACCTGTATCAAAGAGAATCATGGCATATAAGGCCATATAAATATTATGCAATACAGTTTGTTATAATAATTTATACATAATACATAAATTCAATAACAAAACTTATAAACATCCCAAAACACATGAACTGAAGAGACACTCTATCTCAAAAACTGAATAAAATTCTAGAAAATAAAGGGGATATAAGAACAAGAACAGTTGAATGTGCTTTGAGTCAGGTTAGGACTAATAACCATCACCAAGCTTCAGGAAGAACAGAGTGGTTATAAATAAAACTAGCTCGGTCAAGAACGCATCCTCTCAGGATTGGCGTTAAACTCATACCGTTTGTTCTAGGCACTATGGTACTCATTTCCCGTAGAATAATAAAGAATCAAATATACAATAGCAACAGAAATACTAAAAGGTGTAATAGCTTAAGGAAAACAATAATTCATATGATGGACTGATAGGAATGGCGGAAACACAAATGAGTCTACCAGTTCTCTAGTGAAAGTTGAAAACTTCAAATGTTGTGGTAGAGTACATAAAAGAGACACACAGCAGTGAGAAGTACAAGGGACTAAGTCTTGCAAAAAACTGATTGAAGTGGACTGACACCCTCAATGCTGAGAGGACGATGGCAATAATCACCCAAAATATTCACTAAGAAACTACTGAGTTCTGCTTCACTCTCTCTTACACTTAATTGCTTTCTCGGATACATGAAGTAGCTTTACAGTACCTACTTATACGTTAAAGTTTTGCTATGCAGATCTCATGAGAGAATCACATTTTTGATTTCACTCCTCACACTTGTTTTCTCCAGACATTGAAATATATTGAAGATTAGGTTGTGTGCAATGCAAAAACCTGCATTTAAAATGTAGTCTAAATTTGAAACAAATTAAAAGTATTCTTACTGATTAAATAAAAACATGTTTTACAAAGTGAGAGCTACATTTTTGTGAAGTCTTCTCTGTATTAAAGAGTATATATGAAATTTTGAATGTCAAAGTCTAAACAGACAAAAAACACTTTAAATGTGGCAGAGCCATCTCATCTTTGAGGTTTTCAGTGTGAGAGTCTGTTTGCCAGATCAGAGCATAAGAATAAAAACTTCTTGAATGCTCCAAACTTATCTTCCTAAATTTTACTAACTCTTCAGAGCTAATTCTTCATTGATCTGTGTTAGATGTTGCTTTGGCCTTCCACAGTAACAGTATTATAGGCTGCTGTGCTATCACACTCTTTTTTTTTTCAGAAACTTAATCCAACAGGAATCAAGGAAACTTGACCAGGATAAAGCTAGAGTGAGATCTCAGATTTTATTGGTCCAAATACCTCAAAATACATGTTTTATTTAGTACTGATAAGTACAAAAATATTATAATATGTTCTCTATAATGTTGTTTTTTAATTAAATAATACAGGAGATTTTTTTTTTTAATGTGAATAGTCAGAAAAATGCTAAAGACGACATACTAGAACATAGTTATAGACAGGAAGTTTGAGGAGAGAGAGGGAAGCAGATGAAGTGAGATCAGGGATCAGTGTGTCACTGGCAGAAAACCAGTTATTGGTGTAGCACAAGTTCAATGAAGCAAAAGCGTTTGAAAAACAGAGGAAGCAGCACAATTTTACCAAAAGAAATTGTGAAGTACTGGAAGATATCAGTGAAGAAAAGGTCAGAACTAGAAAAATATCAGAAACTGTCTCAGAGAAGTGGATGTCCAGGAAAGATGCATGGTCAACAATGTTAAAAGAGGCAGAAATAAGCAATAATAAGCATGAAACAGAGCTGACAGAAAAAGTAGGTATTTATTTTGCTTAGGGCACTTTAGTTAGCCTAAAGACATTTAGCATTCTAATGTAATGTGATGCATGACAGCAACAACAAAATAAAATGTCACTGACCCATATCAGTTGACATAATCCAGTACAGCTCTTCTGTAAGCAATGTAACCACTATGATTCGTACTACATCAGTGTTGGGTGGACAAAATGAAAACAGGAAAGTTCAGACTACTTGTCGCAGTATTCAAAAAGTACGGATTTCCACTTCGCCTTCCTTACTTTCCCCACCCTCCTTCACAGAGAAATTATGTTCCAATATTTGATTAAATCATTTGATAACAGATAACTCCCTTCAGATTACACAAATATAATGAAATAAACAGAAAAAAAAATATACTAGATTATGTATGAATCACGTACCAATCTAGATAGCAGATATTTTTGTGTGGTATTTAGAAATTAACCTTTTCTATGAATCCTTTTCCGATGATAAAGCTTATTCAAATACATTTATAGAAGGAGCATGTAACCATACTTTGTTCAGAAGATTACCTCATCAAACAATAATGTGCACTGTGCTGCCCACTGCAAATCAGATGATGGAAAAGAACAAAAACTTGAATGGACTGTAACTAAGGAGGTTTTTGTAAAGAAGAAATGTGTTCTTAACAACATGTTATGCTTATGTCTCCCTAGCAAGCTGTGAATAGATCAGATATATTTCTCAAATTTTGTAGACTCTTCTTTCAGCTGTTTACATCTTGAAGTTTAGACCCTATTCAAAGATACCTGGTCACGTATGCACCTATGTCAGTACTTTGCTCATGGATTTCTGATTTTTTTAAATTCTATTCAATTTTTCATTCTATTTTATCATATTCTAGGGCTATTGTCATGTGAATGTTTCTCAAAACAAAAATACACTCACATCAGAAGAAAAAAAATGAGGAAAAAACCCCAAACAAACAAATGATTTTTGCCTCTTTTGAACCATGGCACAAAAAGAGTAGTAGGCAATCCCATCACACACACAAAAGAAGTCCAAATTATGATTGCACATCAAACTTATGTTCTTGGCCACCCATTGTAGGGCTTTGGGATCCGTTAAAGCTTAATGAAAATTTTGAAAATTTAAAGCTTTTTTTTTTATTTCTATTGTTAAAAAAAAGATAATACAGAATTCACAGTTACAGAGTATCCTTCCTTTAAGCTGACTTCTCTTCTTCTGCAGGAAAAAAAATGACAAAAAAACCCCTCATTAATAAAAGAGCAACCTTTGCAATATCATTTTATTAACGTTCCAATAACGGTGCCACAAGCTGAAGTTATGGAGATTTTCTTATTTGCAAACTTTTCATATTTAAGTACAAAACCAATCAGTAATAAAAAAGTGTCGTAAGAACAGCAAATTCTTTCTTTTCAGATATCATTGACTACAAGACATTAGTGTAAGGGAGATTAATTTAGTGCATTTAAATTATTCACATTAGTTTCACTGAATAGACTGGATACAATCTAAGAGAAAAGAAAACTTTCAATAGGATAGTGAAATACATGTTGGAAGTTCGGTGCTAAAATTGAAGACTTGCAATAATTATACCTGGTATAGGGTAGTCATGATGGATTTTCTGAGGCGCTAAGTGACTTCCTTTTGAGTCAACCAAAGCAAGATATTGATGTTCAGAGCTTTGAAATATCATGGCTAAAACCCCAGGTGAAGCCCAAAAGTATGTTCAGTCTTGAAAAAATTGGTTAACTACAGAAATGCATTGCTTTATGTTTTATTTTGTCTGTTAATAGTAAATCTTTTCTCATTTGTTAAAAATGCTGAAATAAAAATATAACTACATCAGTGATGTACACCAAACATCACTGGGGTTAGACAGAGAACTACATCTACATCTACATTTACATCTACACCTACATACAAGTAGAATAACCACCTACTTTGTATTTTTTATCTGAACCTTCCACAATAGCTTTCACATACAAGCACAGAGCAGGATTCCATGAAGGAAAGATATGTGCTTTGGGATGCATTTCACTGCAAGTTTTCCTTTCTTGATTTTATTATAGAAACAAAATAAAATAACTGCAAGATTGCAAAGCCCTTCATAATTTATTCTGGGAAATACCATATGCAAAGGTAATTTGGTATTTCTTCAAGGCTGTCTTACCTGTTTCAAGAAAATACCTTGCCTTACTAGCTTCAAGTAGTCATTTAGCTATCTAACACTAGCTCTGAATAACTGCATTTCAAATATTTTCAAGTATCATAGGCAGTAAAGTGACAAAATGATTTTCACAGCTCCTTCACTGATCTGCCATATCACTACAGTTATATATATTTGAAAAGTATATGCACTTTAATAAAAAAAAAAGTATATGCACTTTTATGTTGTCTTCTGATCTCAAGAGTTATCAGTAAAAATGCCTGAAATACTGAGGAAAAAATCCCAAAACACTCTTTATGGAAATTATGGAAATTATGGAAATTATGTTATTAACCATAGCCATCCATTAAAACAAGTCACATGTTACTACCATTTATGGCTCTTTGTGTATACATCCATGTGAACGCTTTAAAATTGCTTAGTTTTGTAATAAATCATTTATTTCATTAACATGATGATGTCTTCTACTCAAAATATATTCTTCTATGAAAAACCTATAATACGAAAAATTGTGCGGCAACTCATTACACACAAACTCAGATGGGCACAAACAAGCATTTAAAACATATTTCTATTTCCTTCTATTTTCCTTTTTCTGTGGAAGAACTAACTAAAAAGATGCCTTATTATGCAATCATGACCCTTTGCAGGAGGATTGGTAAAAAAGCATGGAATGTTTTTTCATCGTTTCCACGCTTGTTAAGAGGCAACACGCACATATGGTCAAGCTCATTTTGAAAAAAATATCTTCTCTTGATGAGCTGCATGGCAGGAGAGGCTGAGGTTGTTGGCCTGTTCTCAGACATCCGACTTAGGCAGGCAGACTGACTCTGAATATGAAGCGCTGTTGCGTGCACGGTGTAGAACTGCCCAGAAAAAAAACAATGCTTAACCCCTTTCTTTACATCCTAACAAATACAAAACAATCTCTCTAAATAACCAGTTTTGTAACACTGTTTATCAAGCATATGCTAACAATAAAAATAAACCTATACTATATATACACACACACTATATATATCATGTTACGTAGCTATTTAAGCCTGCCAGTGTAGATGACATTTTCCTGTTTTCTGAACTGGCTTGGACTGAAACATCCCCCTTCTAGACCACTGAAGTCCAACATAATAAGGAAATAGATGAAATAAATAAACAAAGTAAAATAAAATAAAATGGTTCAGAAACCATGAGAAGGTAAGCTATTGTTGATTAAAACAAATCTTATTTATTCGGAGTGCAAAGTAAGGAATGAGCCAAGCTGATGCAAATTTCAAGTAATTTCATGTAAATGAATATGTAAATTAGTTGTAGCCCTCTGGTTCCTGAAAAGTTGCCAGTATGGCTTTTGTGTTGTAAAGGTTGTAATCCATTGCTCTAGACAAGGGGAGCAGACCACAGTATAAATGAAAGCCAGAAAGAGCTGTTTAAGGAATTAAAACCAAATAAATTAGAGAAACAGCAGCACCGCAAATGTCCTCTAGATACACATATTTTTCATTCATTTCCTCATTATGCTCCTTAGTTGTTTCTAAAACACCCAAGTGATATTAGTGTTAGGTATTAGCACTGTGTTCCATAACTACTTTCAGGACTTTATACATACTGAGAGAACTCTCTTATACAGTAATCAGTCTGATTACTTTTATCTTTCATTACATTAATGTATTTTGGCAAGACTACCAGCATACAGTGTTTGTCTTTTTCTCCAACAAATGTAGTTGTATTTTTTTCACCCTAAACTAGAAAGCTGTTCCTGAACTATTGTTAACTATGTCAATTTAATTCCTACCATTTACATTGCTTTTTTAAAGGCCTACCTCAGAAAATTATGTAAAAGAAAAAGGTAAATCTATACTTATGTTTCCTTCTTCCCTTTATGCTTCTAAAACATGTTGTAAATCAATGAAAAAGATTTCTAACTGCTGTTTACCTCACCTCAACCTTATGTATGTGCATGTAGGCACGCACACTCTCACACACCCATTTTCCAGCCTCTGTTCAGTTGGACATCAGGAGGTAGATGAGAGTGAACTGGAGCAGAAGAGAGGACAAGGGTGGAAATGTGAAGCTGGAATGAGTGACTGGAAAGGAGGTGGCTATCGGAACATTCACACAAATTGTGGCTTATTTTCCAGAATTTCATGATACAAATAACAAAGACTAGCTACATATAAGATAGTCCATGCCCGAGGACAGTGCATGTGAGAAACAGATGTGGCAGAAAATCCAAAACATTGGGAAAAAGCGTGCCTAAAAACAACCTGGGTGAGTCTAGCTGGAGCTCTGATAACGCAGGAAAGGTCAAGGCTATATGGACAATACCAAGTAATATTGATACTGTTGATCCACAATAGGAGTTGAGTTAACAATAGCTGATGCAGAGGACCCCTTATCTCAGTATGTTTACACTGGAGTACAGTTAGCCTTGGCTCCTAGCCTGAACATCCTCACTACCTACGCGGTTTGAAGCAGAAGGAAGGACAGCTACTGCACCAATGTTTGTTTTCTGGACTGTGGGTCCCTTAATAAGTTACATCACGCTATTCATTCATTTAACGCTTCTACTGATACTTTTACTCAGGTAAGGTTTTACAAGTGGAAGCAAACCTTATTTCTGTTTCCATATCTATTTTCAACTTGTTTCTGTTTCTGCTCATTTATAAGTTGTATCACTGATCCTGCTGCCTGGACCTCCTCCTACCTCTGAGACCCATCATTGTCAAAACAAACTTTCATTGTGTGTGCATGAATTTCTGCGTGAGGGGAAGGGGCATGAAATGATGTCTTTCCTTTGGGGTTACAGCAGCTACTATGTGTGCCACCCTTGGATGATTTGGCTCAATCTTCCTGAATGTACTTTTGACTGAAGAGAAAGATACAGATAGTGATTTTTTAAGAGCCTTTGACTTGCTAACAGATTTGGCCCTTGGATGACCAGAAACTGTGCTCCCTGGGGGCAACTTCATCAGCAGGCTGGTGTGACTTCATCCTCTTTGGCAAAGAGATAGACTGTGCCAGCTGCAGAACCTTCAAATGCAGCAGGGCATAGCTGAAGCCATATGCTACAGGTATTTTTATACAATTTTGTACAATGTTACTTTAAATAGAAGACTATTGTGGCCCTCCTGGCCACAAAGGCACGTTGCTGGCTCATGGTAAACTTGTTGTCCACCCAGACTCCCAGGTCCTTCTCTGCAGAGCTTCTTAGGGTCAGCCCCTAAGCTGTACTGGTGCATGGGGTTATTCCTCCCTAGGTGCAGGATCCTACACTTGTCCTTGTTGAAGTTCATTAGGTTCCTCTCTGCCCAACAGTCTAGCCTATTCATGTCTTGCTGAATGGCGGCACAGCCTTCTGTTGTCAGCCACTCCTCCCAGTTTTATGTCATCAGCATACTTGCTGATGGTACACTCTGTCCCCTCATCCAGGTCATTGATGAATGTGTTGAATAAGACCAGACCCAGTACTAATCCCTGGGGAACACTGCTAGTTCTGGGCCTCCAACTAGAGCCTGTGCCACTGATCATAGCTCTTCCATTCAGCCAGTTCTCAATCCACCTCACTGTCCATTCATCTAACCCACACTTCCCAAACTTACCTATGAGGATGTTATGGGAGACATTGTCAAAAGCCTTGCTGAAGTCAAGGTAGACAACATCCACTGCTCTCCCCTCATCTACTCAGCCAGTCATGTCATCATAGAAGGCTATCAGATTGGTCAAGCATGTCTTCCCCTTGGTAAATCCACACTGACCACTCCCAATAACCTTCTTTTCCCCCACATGCTTAGCGATGAGATCCAGAATGAGGTGTTAATTATTTGTGTGTGATGGCTGATCAGTTGGAGACGACACCTTTCAAATTTTCTCCCTGATAATGCACATAAGAAATATTGATGAGACCATCCAGATATGGCAAACATTAATGTCTCTTCTCTGTGCTTTCCTGGTGTGTGGGTGTGTTGACAAGCTCCAAATTTCACTGTTATGCCTACTCCAGGATATTCATGATTGCCTAAACCATGATTTGGGAGGCTTCCCAAGGTACAGAACAGCTGAGTTCCTTTACTCTGCCCCAGACTCAAAGGGGATGCTGATATCTTTCTCAGCAAGACAGGGATATTCACAGGACTCAGATATCAACTTGTGATATTGGAGACTATACTCCAGCACCACTGGCTCTAGTCAGATAATGACAGCCCATGTTATGACATTATTTGCGTGCCACATGGCTATAAAACATAGTTTTCATTACCTGAGCGCAAAATGGCTTCAAATAACAGATCAGACACCAACATTCTCAACATCTTCTTAATTATGGGTGCCAGATGTGTCCTGCACAGCCTCTGTGAAGGTGTGATGAGACATTCTATCCAGACCAGAACAGCAATGACCCAGTTTTCTCAGGAGCTATACGCTCAGACGTTCACGTAATCTGCAAGGAGTCAGGACACCTAGAATAACACTCGTCTGTGCTTTCATTGTAAGGAATACTCTAAGTGTTGAGGAGATGAAATAGGACAAGAGGAATGTAGCTGTACATCAGTGTCTTTAGTTTTTGTCCCTCTTTTGGCAAAGATTGATGAGCTGTGCCTTTTCCTCAGATTCTTGAGTGGCACCACACTGGATTTTCTGATACCAAAACGAGAGACCAGGGACAACTGGTCCCCTGAAAAAAGGGGCAACTGAAGGTAGCGCATATAAAGAAAATAAAAGAATATTGAGACAAGAGGAAGGCTGGATAGATGAGGAAAAAGCAAGAGAAGTCACTAAGGAAACTGGGTGCAAAAGCAAATATAAAGACATATGAGTCATGTTTTATATAGCACAGGAGTACTCCATAGTGTGGGCTGACAGCCTAATGTTTTCAAAACTTTGTGTTAGCACATGTGTGCTAGTACATTCTGGAAGATTGTGCCCACTCATTGGTGCATTTGTTCCCATTAGAGACACTGCTGATTAGCTCTTACTGTCCAGTTTCATTCAAAAGGAATTTTTCACCTGCACAAAGCTCACCCTTCATGAAGAGCAAACCAGTAAGTGGAGGTGAAGATGGATCCACTACAAAAGCATACTCTGAGTCTGTATTAACACCAAGCACAATAACTGCCAGCAAATTTTCTTATATAAAAGTAAATGATATACAGCAGGCCCTCCAAAATATAGGAAAAGTCAAATGGCATATTTGTTATGCAAGAAATTCATTGAAGTAGCTAATCTTTTAAAATCCGAATGGAGAAATATGTTACCAGACAGCAAAACTTATGAAATATCAACAAGTTTATTCTTTAACACACAAATAATTAAGATGTCCTAAAATTAGTCTGACTTATACAGTTCTGGCAACTGATGCAGGCCTATTCAAATTTTAGACCAAGGAGGCTTATGAAAACTCTGAATTAAAGTGCTAGATGAGGAATATATACAAGCAAGGCTTAAAAATTATTGGACTCAGAAACACTGGTTGAGCAAGGCTCCATATAGCGTAGAATTACTGAATGTACTTTTCCAAAGTTTGATTTGTCAGTCACAAACTCTGTATAACTTTAAAAGTGGTCTAAAAGGAAGCACTTTAAAAACAGTTCACATAATAGTTTTTCCTTCTAGTGGTGCAAAAAGTAGATATGTGGTACAAGTAGATAAACTAAAATGGGTTTAGATCTGCACTGGGAAGTCTAAATAACATGCTTAAAATATAGACAAACTTTTTCTTACAATGAGTAATAGCAATTACCCTGTGGGTATGAATCACAATAAAAAATAACAGATTTTTTTTTGTCTTATGTCCAGTGTTGTTTGGTGGAGTTTTTTCTGCTCAGGAAAAGTGATTATTGACAATGTAGAAACTGAAATTTGTACACGACTTGGATCTGGCTTTTTGTCTGTAAGAGAAATAAATCATTGCGTACTTCTATATAAGCAGTATTTCACCTTTTTCAGCATTTTTTTGTGTGCTAGTAATTCATGTTTAAAGAAATCAACATAAGAAAGACATGGACCTGTTGGAGCGGGTCCAGCGGAGGGCCACAAAGATGATGAGAGGGCTGGAGCACCTCTCCTATGAAGACAGTCTGAGAGAGTTGGGGTTGTTCATTGTGGAGAAAAGAAGGCTACAGGAAGACCTTATAGCAGCCTTCCAGTATCTGAAGGGGGCCTACAAGAAGACTGGAAAGGGACTTTTTACAACGGCATGTAGTGATAGGATGAGGTGGAATGGCTTTAAACTGGAAGAAGGTAGATTTAGATTAGATATTAGGAATAAATTTTTCACTCTGAGGGTGGTAAGGCACTGAAACAGGTTGCCCAGAGATTGTGGATTCGCCATCCCTGGAAGTATTCAAGGCGGGGTTGGATGGGCCTTTGAGCAACCTAGTCTAGTGGAAGGTGTCCCTGCCCATGGCAGGGGGGTTGGAACTAGATGATCTTTAACATCCCTTCCAACCTAAACCATTCTATGATTCTATGATTCTATGAAACATGCTTTTTCTGAAATATATTTTTATTTCCTGTTACATATAGGTGTTATACCATGGAATTGGAAAGAGACCCTTGAAAGACCAATTGTAATAGTGGTGGAAAAAAGTTAGGGAATGAAATTCAATGATAGTTTTATAGAATCAAGATCGAATGTAAACATTCTAAGGAGATTCAGATATCCAATGGAAGAAAGTGCAACAGTTTGTTCTTCACATCATAGAACTATAGAATCATAGAACCATAGAATTATTTAGGGTGGAAAAGACCCTGAAGACCACCAAGTCCAACCATAAACCTAACACTGCCAAGTCCATCAGCCAAAGGAAAGCCAATACCTTCAGTGGGTTTCTACATAATTTGGACATTTCTTAAGCCTCATTGACGTACAAAGTCCAAGGTTGCTGTCAGAAACTTGGCAAATTATACTATTTATGACTCAGTATGGGCTATGAGATCGTAGATGGTATAAAGAGAATTAAAAGCACAACATAGTCATTGAAGAGAGAGGAAAGAATCCTGGTTAATACCAGGAACTTACAGTAGGAAGCTTACAGTTCTATAATTTAATTTTTTTTTTCACTGCCCAGCATTTCAAGAATGATATTTTGAACTCCCCAGTCTTACTTTTTACACAATGCTTTAAAAGAATCATCTTAGGGATACAAAAGAAGGCACATACATTTTTTGATTTCTGTACTAGGTATTACCATCCCTTTAGAGGATGGCAAAAGTTTATGTTTTAGCCACTTTCTTCCTTATAAAGCACTTTCAAGCCTTAGCCTCAATGCAAGTAGTCCTGGAGTCACTGGAGTTCAGACTGATTTGTGTAGGAACTCCCATCAGTGTTGTTTAGAGAGGATCAAACAATAATTTCTCTCAGAAGACCACTGACATGTCATGTCTCATAGCACCCTGTGATCTTAGCAACCTTCCGCAAAGCTGTTCTTTAGGTTTATGACAGAGACGCAAAAAGTAGAAATGTACCATTTACACAGTGTTCACCCTTGACAAAACAAATAGAAAAGATCAAATCCATTTAATCAGATAGATATCCTAATGTCTGATCTCTGAAAGTGACCAGTGGCTGATGTGTAAGGAGAATGGCAGGTTTGTAAGAAAAGAGCAAATATGCAGCTGTATTTCCTGGCATAGTCTGTCCCCTCTCAGAGATTTGTGGCTCAGAGACACCATGAGCCACAAGCAGCACCTCTCTCATAAGTAGCCCACAATAGATTCCCTTCCCATATGCTTATCAATTTGCTTCCTCAGTCACTCTGAATTTCAGACACTCACAGAGTAGGGACTTCCTGCAGAGGCCATTACCTTCCCTTCTCATATCACTGTCCCTCCTACCTATGTAGAGTCAGGCTGGTCTTAGAAAGCAGCCTGAAAAACTCTATGCTATTTTGTGATCTCTGGCTGTTCCCCACAAATACAATTCAAATATTCACATTTATAATCTATTACCTTTGGGGTTTTAAACATTACTGGCATTCTCCTATTTCACTTCAATTTAAGCCCATTAGTGCTGTGCAGAGGTCCTGCATCCTAAATGCTTACCCATTCAAAATTTTACTTATCAGGATTTAGACTCCACTTTTTTTGCCAAATCACATATACACTGTACAGAATATTGTAATGAATGTTATATGCAGATCTTGTTTTTTAACCTAGTGTCATAATCCGTCTTCTGTCAATACCTATGTCACTGATACAGATATGAACTGTATGTACTAACTCGTTATTAACAAGTCCACAGAGAGTATCTATATACACTGTGAAATCAGAATATTTATATATAATAAATCACTGTGTAGTCCTCTCTGGTTAATGGTCTCTATACCCAATCCTCTAACTGTGTATCACTAGAACTATTAATTTTTTATTTCTATTTCTTTTTCTGATGAGTAAAAATATCCACCCACAAAGTTACCTTCCTAGTGTCAGGAGACATATATGCATGGTTTGATGAGGAGGTCTCATATAATTTCTGCTTTTGTCAGGTGGAGGTCCTCCTGTGCCAAAACAGCCTTAGTGTAACAATATAGTAGTGGCTGGACAGCTTGTTATGGCCTTGAAAATTGCAGGAGAAATTTTCCCTCTCACTCTGCTTCTTCTAGTAGTTCACCCTGACAAAAAGAGACCATCCTGAGTCATCTAACCTCAGTGATTACAATGTAGGAGGGTTTTTTCTGTTTCAAATGTGTCTTTCATCTTTTCTTGAGGTCTGGTAGTATTCACTTCTGGGCACTGCTGGTCCTCTCAAAGTGATTTATCTCCTGATGTAACCAAGACTGCAAATCTGCACCAGAGCATCATCAAGAGCAGGCCACTTGCAACTTGGACACAAGGTGACCTGACAGTTAGTTCTCTGTGCTTGCCCAGTATGTGCCTAGGCTTTTGTGTCAACTTCATTGCTATTAAAGGCATGATATGAACATGTGAACATAGGAACACATGAACAATCAAACCCTGGTGCTTGTCTCTTTACACATGCTAGTCCATAATTGGGTGTATTCACCAGGGACTGAGTGAGCTGTTAGAGTCTTGGAAAAAATGCACTTGCCCATGGGGTTGGTAATTGTACGTCTAATACTCAATAGAGTAGTTGGGACACCCCTAATTATATGGGACTTCTATTTGCTTTTTCATTCACTTGCAAGAGTGAGTAGCTGGTTTTGTTTTTTTACCCATTCATCTAAAGTATTTAGCTTTTCTTTTTTGTGACTTGTTTGTGCATTAGGGCTAGAACTTGCCCAGTTTTGTTTATAAAATTTTGGTGAAGAAAACATCTACTTATTATTCTTTTTTGCTTAATGAGAAAATTGAAGATTAAATATATCAAACTTCAAATATCTCTGGTTTCATTTCAAGTTTTCATTGGAACATTTTTCAGCTCCTCTCACATTGGTCTCCCACTATGTATTTAAGAAAACAATGCATTCCTCTTTCTTATTAAAATATTCGCAATACGGCTGAAGGGACTAGATTATAAATGAGAAAAAAAGAAAAAAAAATATTTGCCATTGCCTTCCAAAATCTTCTAAAATCCCAAAAGATTTAGAAGCCAATCCATTTGGGGAAAAAAATCTTTGCAAAGAAAACCTTGCAAAGTCTTTCCCTTGCCAGCTTGAATGGTGTTCATGCTGCCGTCCAGATCTTGTTCCTGAAGGCCTGGGAAAAACAGGTGAGTTCACAAAACACTGAGGTTCCACATGAAGCAGCGGTGCTTGCTGAGGCCTGGCTGACCACTGCCCAAGAGCTTTATTATGATGCAGCTACCTAAGAGGCTATTACTGCATGCAATATCTTCTGTATTTCAGAACAAATGAGAACAGCGTATGAGAATAAATCAGAACATTTTTGTATCTGAGTTTGTGAAAGAACACTGAAAATTTAAACAGCCTTTGGAATGAAAGAACACGTAGAAATTTAAACAAAATGATGTCTTCAATTCTCAAATTTGCTAAACTACCCTTTGGTCTTTCACCAATATACCTATGAGAAGAATGTTCAGAGATTTATCTTAGAAGCACAATGATATATTATTTATATGTTTATTAAATATGTCATTTCCCAAAGATATTTCCGTCCAAATGTCTGGTGAAACAGCCAACTTATCTTGCAATTTTTTCCCCAACATACAAAGATGACAAGATTATTTATGTTTGCATGAAAAAAAAAATTCAGATGTAACATTCTGTGTGTAGTGTTGCTGCCATTTGTAATGAATGATTTCAAATATTAACTACAAAATGTCAGAGACAGAAAAATGAAAGGTTATCCAAAGGTTAGAAGATACAGTATACAGTGCAGCTGGGCTGTCAGAGGGTTCAGTATGCACAGTCCATCTCATGTGTACTATTCTGTTTGGAATAAGACTATTCCTGCTAAGAATGCACTGCAATGTTATACAAAAGAAGTAGCAACATTTCAAGGATGTATATGACTTTAACGTTTTCGGCTGTGTTAATTTACTTAAAGCTGTGGTATATCCAGGCTAGTCTGTGGCATTCTAAAATCCTCGGTGATACAATACTGGTGTTACACAAGGTGTGAGTCACTCACAGAAATTCTAAATATTATATATTCCACAGAAGCCTGCAAGACTTAGATAAACAATATTAATTATGTTTTTCCCAGTCACTCCTGATACAGTAATTTTACAATAGAACCTGAACTCATTCTCATTCCAGAAAATAGAAATTTCAAAAACTAAAAATAGAATGTTCAAGGAGAAAAATCTTTCAATGAAATGTCAGTGCTGACCTAAGGAAAAAGACTAGAAGTTCTAATTTCTAGCAGGGACTAATATGCGTACTCAGAAGTCCAGGGAAATACATGTCTAAAGTCCATTTTAGATACTTATGCCTTTAAAATCTAAGAGTCATGGATTTTTTTTATTTACAGTAGTAGTTCTAAAAAGGTTTAATTCTGAACTTAAAAGTTTAGAAGAAACTGTTTTCTTAAATTTTGGCTAGGTATATATTTTGATATTCTAAGATATCCAAAGGGTTAGGTTACTACATTTTTAGATTCTGTTTGTGTGTCTCTGATTTTGTAGAAGTCAGATATAAACAGACAACAGTCATGCCATGAAAGGAATGCAAAGGAAAAACTATTACCTACAACACTGACAATAACCAATGTCTTTCAAAAGCACCTATTTTCAATTTTTTTCCAGGAACTTAGTGAGTTTTTCACTTCAATGCTTCTGTAATACAGAGATACTATATATGTATACACTATAGTATAAGTATATACTATATATACTTATATATGGTTCAGGATGGCCAAAAGCCCAACTGTTGAATTTATTATGTGTTCTGCATAAATAGCCTACATGTATTAAACCCATTTAAAAGCTTGTTACAAATGCACTTAATGTACAGAACTTAATAAAATACAGTGAATGCAGACACTTTATACTCAAAGGTACAGCATGAGTTGCTTATGAAGGACCACCTGTTGAGTCAAGGAATTGTTAAACTCAAATCAAGATCAGAAGCTGACACCTTTTCTGACAAAGAAACACTTTTTTTTTATACCTAAAAGCATGAAACAAGATTTAATTGGGTCTTGACACAGCTCTCTCTCCCAAAAGATTTAGAAGCCCATACATTTGGGGGAGAAAAGAAATATAATAGGTTGGCAGCAAAGTGTGAAATTATATCTCTATGTTCCTTTTAGAGGACTCCAAAAAGAAGGTAATCTATGAAAACTGACTTCCTCCTGTACGAGAAACATGTATCTGATATCACCTGAGATGAGGGATACATAAAAAGACAGGATCCCTGATGAGGTGTGTGTCAGAAAAGCATTTATCATAAATCAGTTGGCTTGAAGAGAATAAGAGACCTTACAGAATTAAATCAAATGTAAACAGAGGGAGTGTTTTTCCTCCTATTTTTTTATGATGTCCTTTATAAATACATCAGCTTTTTGCATATTTTGATGTCATAAGTGCTCTTATGTGCCTGTTATCTTAATTTAGCTAGAGTTAAATGTGAATTACAGCCTCATAAAAAAGCGTTTCTATCCTGAAAGTGTGCATATCTGTAATTCAGACCCTTAAAGGTTAACAGATTTCACACAGATTTGTCAGCGTGGAGAGGGTTAAACTCCGTACTTATGAAAGATGCCTGAAGTGATTTGTGAGGAAGTATCAAAGATGTCAGAGGAGGAAAATTCTCTACCAGGGACAGGTTACAATCAGGAGATGGTCTGTGGCGTACACCATTACAAGGGGAAGGGGGAGTTTGGAAGATGTTATCTTTTAGATGCATGTAAAGTAACAAAATAAGTGAATATGTTAATATCAGTGAAACGTGCTTTAAACAAGAGACCTAATTTTCCAGTACACATTTTTCATGCCAAAACTTTAGACCAGCCATTTTGTAATAGCAAGATACAGCCAAAATATAAGCACATCCAGGAGATCAAAGCACATGTTTAGAACCATTGTTTCATTCTACACAACACAGACTACAGTAGCACTGCTCTATGGAACTGATTTCAATAAAGAATGGGTACCATATTTCTCTAGATAAAAAATTTGTACAACTGAATCAGTTATGAAACAACAGGATTGACTCAGCTGTAAAACTAGAGAAGAACATTATTTAATATTTATCAAGTCAGAACAATAAAAATGAACATGCAATATTTACTGCTATTATTAATTTGGGTGTGAAGTGCAAGTCAGAAGCCTAAAACAAAATTATCAATGTAAAAGTCCAGTGAGGTAGAAATTTTAATATTTAAGGTGCTTTATAAGTGTTTTAATATTTATAGTTTTATTAAATGAGGTCCTACATCAGTAAAAAAGAAATCTTTATAGTAGGAAGTGACTGAGCGCTTTCCTGATATCAGACTTCTAACTATCATAGGAATATCTTAGAAGAAACAAGAGAAATCCTGTGGAAAAACTTATAAGATTTTAGATGACAGTTCATAGAAAAGGTTATCTATAGTACCATTATCAAAAATACCTGCAGGACATATGAGGCATCAGAAGCAGACACAGTGGGATAGTCTCAAAGAATAGTTCACATGCTGTATGAGTGAAGAATTTAGATTTATTAGGAATATGAAACACATGGGATAGGTGGCCTCTGTCTAAACAGAATGGAACAGCAATACAAATTGCTGGTTACAATACGGAATAAAATATATTTTGACAAATTTCAGATAAAACCAATAAAAAGCAGGCTCCACAAAGTCCCATTTAAGTAGGACACATCAATAAATATCAAAAACATGATCAAACATACATTTATTTAAACACAATGGTGGAACTCTGCTGGAAAAAAAAAACAAACCAAAAAAACCCTTAAAACTGAAAATCTGGTTCTGAGCCCATTGACTAATGTGTTTATAATGTTAAATTATCTATTTCAGTGCAAGAGCAATTCCGTGTGTTAAGAAAAGCTTATAATTAAAAATTGATTGCTTCCTGAGTAATTTAGTCAGCCAAAAAGACAACAAGCAGGGCTTGACTTAGGCCTGGCCTGTGTGCAGGACAGGGTTCAGAATGTTACAGGGTCTCAAGTCCAACAGCTTTCCAGCAACAGACATACATATAAAACAGCTACTGCAGTAGTGTTGTAGTAGTGTAGCAGTAGCTCTCTCTCTTTCTCATTTAAACTAAAAAATGGAATAATGTGAATAATTAGAAAGATTAATGAAATTACATTTAAGGTGTAAAATATTTTCCGTCTAGACTTCTGTAAAGATACTAAGGCTGTTAAATTGCTATTTTGGAGAAAACATACTCCATCTAGAAAAAAAGTATAAATAAACAACAGCAAAAAGGAGGTCTGGTCTGCTTAAATAACACACACAATAAATCTTAACAACATAGCTGAAATCTATTCCAATTCTTGAAAACAAACGAAATATATAACTACAAGTTTTAGGAGGTATTCCCAGAATGACAAAAGAAACACTTAGAATTCTGCTACACACCAAAGACAAATACAAGAAACTGTTATTAAAAAAAAATAAAATTAAACAACCAAAACACAAATCAGCAAATATTTGGGGGGAGGAGGAAAGAAAAAGAAAAGAAGCCAGTACAGCTTTGCAGGCAAAAGTCATGCTTCATAAACCTAGAATTTCTGTTTGGGAGATATTGAACATGAGATATTTGTTCAAAATCTTCTAGCTGGATTTCAACACGGCACTTTACATGGTTCTCAGGCTCTTAAAGAGACCAAGGTGTGATGGGACAGAGGCAAAGGTTCTCCCCTGGGCTAATGAGTGGTTAATGCTTTGGAAACAAAGGCAAGAAATAAATTTTGAGGGTTCCCTGCAGTAGGAGGTGAATTGTAACCTGTTCACCTGGAGTGACAATAGTGCAACTGATGTTTTAACTGCATGGTTGAATTATTTCTTACTTGATTTGTTAATGTCTCCACACTAGAAAAACTGGTAGTGAGAATTCTTTCATTTATATAATTAGTATCTCTACAGAAAACAACATGAAACTAAAAATTAGTCTTTTTGTTATAACTTCCTCAAAAAGGATTAAAAGTGGTAGCAATTTTAGTAAATTACAACATGAGGAGTTTATTAAAATGGCAGACATTGATTTAACATTTGAAGCTAGTATTTTCTCCATATATAAAAGAAAGTATTAGCATTCATATTCTACAAGGAAAAAAATCAGTGTACTGATTGTGTTTTGCATACTAATTTCTGGCTCTAATTATCTTATAGTTAATGTATCATTACAACTACTCACACTGAAATCTTGATATAATAATTGGTAAGAAATGTACTTTGTAAAATAATATAAATATAATAATATACTTTTGACCAGTTCAATTGTCCTCAATACCAGTTTTGAATAGATTAGAATTTATGACATTGTACTATTGTTATTCAGAGCAAACATTCTGTGGTATGTTCATTTCTTTCCTGATTTCTTCCTCACTCCGGACAATCTAGAAAATTGTCTCCAATGACTTAATTATTTTCAGCACAAGTCTTGTACTAAATACATTCTCCCAATAGTTTTATTCTATCCTAGATATAGCTCTGGTGGGAAGAGTTGTAAGATTTGATCTACAATATTCTACTCCTCTATCTTCCTGTGTCTTGAGACCATTAAATTGGAAATGATTGCTAAAATCAAGCCATGTAATTAGACGGCATAACATCTAATATACTCCTTTTGTCAGCTTGCCAGTAAAAGAATTTCAGTAAGTGATACATTATACCATGAAAAAACTCTTTCAAAGAAGCCTGTTAATGATGATAAATACAGAACTTGTGCAAAACCAAGCAATTAATCCTTTGGAAGCTTTCCATTGAAGTTACTATTAAGGCATCAAGAAATGCAAATACATACATAAACTAATCCTTTTTGAATATTCCGCTTTAGGTTAGTGCAGTTTCTTGCAAACCCATCTGTAGTTAACTTCTTTCATATCATTTCTTATTCACTATAATATTGTCTTTATTTTAATAAAGGAACAGTCAACAGTCATTCATAGCTGAAAGAATCAGTTAAAGAAAAAAATACATCATATTAAGTGATAATTTGAAATATTCAGAGACATTGCATTTTATTTTCAGAGAATAGAGATTTATTTATTTACTTATGAAGCCACAGTCTTTTTTGTTTCTGCTACAGGGACAGAGCAGATTGCAATATTCTGGCATTAATAATGCATTGGAAATAAAGGGGAATAGTAAGCAAAAATTTATGCTGCAGCTGTTAAAAAATGCGAAAAGTCAAAAGGTGATGGAAAAATCCTCCCAGTATACACTATTTCAAGTTACAATCTTGTAAAGCAGTTTCTCAGTGTTCAGGCAACTAAGCAGATCGATGTCTCACTACAACAGAGGATGGTGTACATTGGTGTTTTCAGTTATCTTTTTCTTTCCATAGGTCCCTCAAATTATTCCCTGTTTGTATTATAAGCTGTGGCTAGAAGCGTAAAAGAAAGTAAAAAATGGTTTAGCATTTTTTTTACTCTGTAAACACAGAGCAGTTCAGATCCCACCTTGTTACCAAACAGGAGGAAAATCTTTTGGACATTTGCTTCCAGTATAATTCACATAAAATAACAAAAAAGATAACCAAAGTATGCATCACAATAAAGTGTGGAAGTATTTTTCTATGTGTAGCACAAAATAGATATGAATCTCAGACAGTTTGGAATCAACTTTTGCTGAATCACCCCACACATCTTTGGGCAGATCATTCATAGTCCAAAAGGTGCCATAGCATAAATTAATGTAGGTCACATATATCACCTGAAGGCAAAATTATTTCTTGCCTTATAGATCAAAATTTTTCCTTTCTTTTTTCACTTTTCCATGTACTTGAACAATAAGCATAAAAAATGTTATGAAAACTGAAGAGGTACCACGGTCATTGATTTTTACAGTAAGACAATAACAGGTGAGTGATTTAGCGGAAAGTAGTGTTAAACCAAAATGATCTTTAAATTTGTGACAGTATTGGTATTTTTTTTTTTTACCAAAATAAACTGCAAGATTATTCTAATGCAATTTTAAGTTAGATTAAATGTAAACACTTTATCAGGTGAGGATGGTATCACCAGCATATCATTGACTGCTTGCAGTTCTAGATCTTTTCTCTTTTGCAAGACACCCTTTAAAGAAAGAGAAATGCCAGAGGTGGTGTTTTTCCAAAGTGAATGAAAGGGAAATCAAGAACAGAAAAGACATAATAGGCAAATTAATCAGTTCTATCACATTACAGCAAGAGTTGTAAAAAAAACTATAATGAAAGTACTTAGATGGGAGCATTGGTCATGGACATCGAGGATTTCCTTGTACTTGTAGGGACTGATAAAGAAGAATCAGAACATTAAGTCCTTATTTTTCTCCAAAGCAAGTAATTCTGTAGCATAACAATTAGTAAAAATTGCTGAAAACACAAAATCACAGAATCAGAGACTTATTGAGGTTGGAAGGGACCTCTGGAGGTAATTTGGTCTAACCCCCCTGCTCAAGCATGGGTATCTGGAGCCAGCTGCCCAGGACCATGTCCAGACAGCTTTTGACAGGAGGGAGACTCTACAACCGCTCTGGGCAACCTCTGCCAGTGCTCAGTTACCCTCCCAGTAAAAAAGTGTTTACTGATATTCAGGATGAACCTCAAGTGTTTCAGTTTGTGCCCATTGGCTCCTAACCTGTCACTCTGTCTTCTTTACCCTCTTATTTCAGATATTCAGACACTTTAACAAGATTTCTCTTGAGCCTTCTCTCCTCCAGGCTAAACTGTCCCAGCTTTCTAAGCCTTTCCTTATTGGAGAGATGCTCCAGTCCCTTAATCATCTTTGTGACCCTTTGCTGCACTGTCTCCAGTATCTCCATATCTCTCTTGTACTGGGGAGCTCAGAACTGGACACGGTACTCCAGATGAGGCTTCACCAGTGCTCAGTAAAGGGAAGGAACACCTCCCTTGACCTGCTGGCAATACTCCTCCTAACAGTATCCTGCAATCCAGGCTACTGTTAGCCTTCTTTGTGGCAAGAGTGCATTACAGGCCTATAGTCAACTTGGTGACCACTAGAACCTCCAGCTCCTCTTCTGCAAACCTGCTTTCCAGCTGGTCAGTCCACAGTATTTATTGGTGCACGGAGTTGTTCCTCCCCAGGTGTGGGGCTTTGTACATACTTTTGTTGCCTTTCATGACTCTTCTGTCAGCCTGTTGCTCCAGCCTGTTGAGGTCTCTCTGGATGGCAACATGACTCTGCTGTATCAGTCACTGCTTCTAGTTGGGTGTTGTCTGCAACTGCTGAGGGTACGCTTTGCACCATCATCCAGATGAAGACATTGAACAGGATGGGATCTACCACTGACCCCTGGGGGTCAGTTACTGGCAGGACAGGCTTGCTACTGACCACAAGCTAGGTGTTGTGTGACTGATCACCACCCTCTGGGCCCAGCCCTTCAGCCAATTTTCAATCTATCTTGCTATTTGTTCATCTAGCCCGTAATTCATCAGCTCCTCTATGAGGATCTCAAGGGAGACAGTGTCGAAAGCCTTAGATGTATTGCAGAGGATGATTTTATAGGTAAAGTTCTCCACTCATTTCTCAGTTTGGCTACACATGTCTGTAACTTAGTAATGGACAACATCTTAATTTCTCTGTCCCTCTATAGTTTGCTAAATGGAGGCAATGATACCTTTCTTTCTGATGATGATGGTTGTGGGGCCAAGTTCTTATTTTTGAAGCTCGCATTAACTATTGTGACTTGACTTATCATAGACTTGTATCAACATTAGTAATATCTATGCTTTTATTTACCAAATGAAATATTTTTATTGCCATTTTTGCACTACTCTTTTTTTTTTTTTAATACCTTGTGGTGACTCAGATACTGCTGTTTGGCTGTATGGTAGGATGTTGGTCACCTAAATGCAATTGTGAAAACCACAACCTCTGTCTACCTAGATGGGAACCATTATGTAGGAGCTGTTATTTCTGGAAATGTTATTCATTTAGTGTAGCTAAGCTGGGAGAGGGAAGGAGAATAGCTGGAGAGTATTCATAATGTGTTCTCTCAATGAAATATCTGTTAATACACATTTAATTATCCAAATGATTAATAAAATCAATATCTGTTCTTTTTGTGTTTATTAAGAGACAAATCTTCCTGACACATCTCTGTAAGAGACCGATACATGCAAAATCAAATTCATAACACACTAAGCTTGTAAATAATATTAAACCATTTTTAACCAGGCAGTTGTACTGTTGTGGTTAAATCTCTCTTCATATGTTATCAGTTACTTTGCATGTAAGAGTTATGGGTTAAATAGAGCCAAAGCAAAACAGACACCTCATCAGGTTCTGTACTAAATAGCCACAAGCACAAAGTCTGAGCATCTGCAGAATCTGCTGTGAAAGAAATATACCATGCTGTGTCAGTGGGGGACTGAAAACGATGGAAATAGAAGTGTTTAAATTTGAAGGTGAGAGATATTCTTGCTCTGACTCTAAATTCAGTAAATCAAGATTATTGATATGAGATATTGAGGGAGAGTCATAAGCAAAAAAAAAATGAAGAAGAAAAAGAGAGAGGGGAAAAATAAGGATGTCCCCCGCCTTTTTTTTTATGTGTACAGGGTAATGAATAATTTTTCCATGCTCTTCTCACAAGAGAAATCCAGAAATCTATGGGTGTTTTGGGACAACGATACTGGATAAAATCATGTGTAAATGATTACTCATGATAAAATCATGAGTAAATGCAGAAAAGTACTTAGTAGTCATCATGCTTATGTACAGGACTATTTTAATCATTATTTTTATATCAGGAACTAATATTTTTCTTTGGAGTATATTAGCAGAATTATTTGGAATATTTTCTTTCTCAGAACTGTTGATAGCACTCAGGCTAATTGACAAATATATTCCCCCAAGAGACGTACCACAGCTGAGAAAAAAGTACAGTCTGAAAAGTTTTACCTTCAGTGGGAATTGATTTAGAGAGTCTATTTTTCAAGTTTTTATTGTATCTCTGAGATAATTGGTCATCTTGGGCTCTTGCGATGAATTCCGTATTTGGGTCTCAAGAAAGAAACATGCAGTCAATTGTTTTCTTATATCAGAAGCAACCTAGAGGGGCTGATTCATTTTGGCAGGGATGATCTGCTGGGGATTGCAGCAGAAATTCAATCTACTAGGGAGAAATAAGAGAAATAGTATACATTCTGGGCTACATGTCACAACATTTATCACTTTGAATAAAACCAAGGAAAAGTTTTAATGTGGGTGTTACATGTTCTCAGTCAGTATTATAAACTCTGAAAGTGATGCTTTCCTTTCTCTGTGTTACTCTTCCCATCAACCATGCCAATAGACTTACTCCAAAATGTTCCCAAAGACGTTAAGCTTAATATTTAGTTCTTAGAACAAAAGGAGATTGACGGTCATAGCTTCAAATTATTCATTTTTACGTTACTTTTTCATTCCCTGAAATCCTGGCCTCCTTGCAATTTTTAAACTAAGACATAGCTGATTTTACAGGTAATATATAAGCAGTTCTATCTGCAACTAGTCATTTAGAGGCCTTGTGATTTTGAATCAGCTTGTTCATTGGCCTGGGTGTGCTGATTTTAATGAGTTACATAGATATATATGACCACAGAATATATATTATAATTTCATGTGCAGTGGTCTGGATATGAAATTAAATAATTACTATAATAGGTATTTTTTTTATTTTTGAGAATATCAATGTCATTTTATTATTAAAATACAGCTCTGAATAAATTTTAAGACACAGTACACATTAATGTATTTTATCAATAATATACCTTTACTCTGTGGCCAGGTAATGGCCAGGAATAGCAAGACTTGGATCAATAAAATATTTTTCTGCTAAACTAATCTGAAGGGAAAAATACATATTTCAGTATCAGAAATATTCAGAAATTGGTCTGTATCTTTGTCAAGGACATTTTTGAGAGCTATGCTTGACAGAGGAAACCAGAAAAGATTAAATTTTTTGAGTGCTTTGACATTGCCCATAATTTATAATTCTTTTTGCTTTATTGGCAGTAACTTTTTAAGTAATACAGCTACATTGATAACACTGAGTCCACAGCACAGCAACTGTAGAAATTTTAGTGGTGAACAGCATGCGGAATATAATGGAAAGGTGCAAACCAGATTTCATTGACCACTAGAAAGAGTGGAAGTCAAAATGATGGATAGAAGAAAGGGCCATGACCAGCATTCAGCCATTCAGGAATCCAGGAAGCAATGGATATGTTGGTACCATAATATATAAATACATTCCAATGGAAGGGAAATGTGTTTTTTCTTCTGCAAAAAGAGGGAGAAACTGATCACATCTGTTCTAAATAGATGTGAAGATTTAAGTGGTGTTTGAGACCATTTCAGTTTCCTCAGTTTTAATTAAATACCTTGATGGAACTCACTGCTTTTCCTTGCTCCTATTTACTTCTTTGTCAAAATATCACAGCTGCATTTCAAATGAAATCTTACTAAAATTTCCAAAGTTGTAGGTCACTTCAAATTTCAGGTCATGTGCTTCTTAAGTGAAAAGAATAATTTAAATGTTCAGTTCATGGTGACATCAAACAGGTGAAAAGGCTAAGCTTCACAGTAAGTCGCCAAATAGACGAGGAAGGGTGTTTCAGAAAACAAATTATTTTTTCTTTCACAAGTTCATTTGTTTTGTTACAGATCGTTGAAACTCTCTCATGCAGTCTACAGGACATTGCAGTGCGTGTTAATATGTTGGTATAACGAATTCTGCAAGTGGCCAGCGTTATTAGTGAGCCACCATAAAATACTTGATTGCAAGAAGAAAAGGTGTTTTACTTGATGTACAGTGATAAACGTATGGGATGTTTTCTTTCTCTTTTCTCTAGTTCTCTGCCCTGATACCTCTCATTTCTGCTATTTAAATTATGACTCTTTGATGTAGTAAGGGTTTTGATATTTTTCAACGTAGAAAATATTTTTAAGTTATTAGCCCGAGTTTCATAATATGGATAATACTTTTAAATCTACCTAGTTATTTATTCTTCATCACTGACTTTTATTTAATTTTAACAGCAAAATAATGTTTTCCAATTGATAACACTAGTGCATCTGCATGGTCTTTCTAAAAATGTGTTCTTAATTTTAATCATTGTCTCTGGAAGGATAAAAAATGCTGATCTTGTGATAAGGCGCCAGTTACTTAGCAGACTTGTGTTTTCTGCTTATACAGAACAGTACAGTCATGAATTTTCCTTTAGATACAAGTCCATTATCCTCCTCTGCTTCCAGTTCACCACAGATTTAACTTGTTCTCGTTTTCTCGATGCACCAAACAAAAAGAATCATATGAAAGGTAAACAGAAACTCCTCCCAGTCACACTGACATTTTCTACTTTCTGCACAGAATTGGGGAAATGATTTAGTGTTTGATTCTCTGGACCTTTGATGTAAGTTTTGTGTAAGAAATTCATGGGTATTAATGCTTTTCATCTCTAAATTCGTGCTTCCCCCAAGCAAATGCTGTATATGGTTAGAGATAACAGTCTACATATGATAGGTATACATGAAAGCCTGGGTGAAAATATGTATTTTATTTTAAAGGTTTTTATCACTTTTTATGTGAGCAAACTTTAGGTGCTTCCCATCTCTCTTTCTGGGTGAGTTTTGTCAGAAGCTCCACGGTTTCCTTTCATTGTTGTTTTATTGAAGTATTTCTCTAAATGCATGACTGTATTCATTCAATTTTTGCAAGCTTCAACTGAAAAAGCAGTAATTTCCTCTTCATTCCAATATATAACCTAGAGAACAAGTTTACATTTTATTATACAATACTGTTCCAAAAAAATCTGTCTGGTTGATACGGCATTATTTTTTTCATTTTTCAGCTTCCTGAAGTCAATGATTCCAATTTTAATGTTACTTATATGCCAGTGAGGAGATGGTGACCATATCAGAGGACTTCCCTACTAACAGAGTTATGAAAAACAAGGATTTTCTCAGAGCAAACTAGCATTATCCACCCAAGGGTACTGAGGGATGGTGGATGTGCTCATCGAGCCATCATTCATCAGCAATCCTGGCTAACTGGGGAGGTGCCAGTTGACTGGAGGTTAGCAAATGTGACACCCATCCACAAGAATGGCCAGAAGGAGGATCCGGGGAAGTACAGGCCTGTCGGTCTGACCTCGGTGCCAGGGAAGGTTATGGAATAGGTCATCCTGAGTGCCACTACGTGGTACCTGCAGGACAATCAGGTGGTCAGGTCCAGTCAGCATGGGTTTATGAAAGGCAGGTCCTGCTTGACAAACTTTATCTCCTTCTACGACAAGATAACCTGCTTAGTGGATGACAGAAAGGCTGTGGATGTTGTCTACTTAGAATTTAGTAAAGCCTTTGGCACCATTTCCCACAGCATTCTCCTGGAGAAACTGGCTGTTATGGCTTGGACGGGAATACACTTCGCTGGGTGAAAAACTGTCTGGATGGCCGGGCCCAAAGAGTCGTGATGAATGGAGTTAAATCCAGTTGGCAGCCAGTCACAAGTGGTGTTCCCCAGGGCTCAGTACTGGGACCAGTTCTTTTGAATATCTTTATCAACCACCTGGACAAGGGGATCGAGTGTAACCTTAGTAAGTTTGCAGATTACACCAAGTTGGGCAGGAGTGTTGATCTGCTTGAGGGTAGGAAGGCTCTGCAGAAGGATCTGGACAGGCTGGATAGATGGGCCGAGGCCAATTGGATGAGGTTCAACAAGACCAAGTGTCAGGTCCTGCACTTGGGTCACAACAACCCCATGAAGTGCTACAGGCTTGGGGAAGAGTGGTTGGAAAGTTGCCCAGCAGAAAAGGACTTGGGGGTGTTGATTGCCAGCTGGCTGAATATGAGCCAGCAGTGTGCCCAGGTGGCCAAGAAGGCCAACAGCATCCTGGCCTGTATCAGGAATCATGTGGCCAGCAGAATTTGAGAAGTGATTGTCCCCTTGTACTTGGCACTGGTGAGGCTGCACCTCTAATACTGTGTTCAGTTTTGGGCCCCTCACTACAAGAAAGACATTGAGGTACTGGAGAGTGTTCAGAGAAGGGCAACAAAGCTGGAGAGGGGTCTACAGCACAGGTCTTATGAGGAGCAGCTGAGGGAACTGAGGTTGCTGAGCCTGGAGGAAAGGAGGCTGAGGGGAGACCTTATCGCTCTCTACAACTACCTGAAAGGACATTGTAGCAAGGTGGGTGTTGGTCTCTTTTCCCAAGTAACAAGCAACAGGACAAGAGGAAATGGCCTCAAGTTGCACCAGGAGAGGTTTAGCATGGATATTAGGAAAAATTTCTTCACTGAAAGTGTTGTCAAGCATTGGAACATGCTGCCCAGGGAAGTGGTTGAAAACACCATCCCTAGAGGTGTTTAAAAGATGTGTAGATGTGCTGTTTTGGGACATAGTTTAGTGGTGGATTTGGCAGTGTTAGGTTAATGGTTGGAGTTGATGATCTTAGAGGTCCCTTGCAACCTAGACGATTCTATGATTTTATGATTCTGTGACTAGATACATAATTCCTTCAGCAATTCACATAGTTATGTAAAGACAGTCAAACATAATAGGGAGAAAAAGGATAAAAACACATGAAAATTTGCCATTAAATACATTGAAAAGTGATAGTAAGGAAGATCTGGTATATCCCTCAGTACTTCAAGGCTTCTTAGATAACTGAAGTAGATATACAAATATGAGACTGGGAGAGTGTATTTCAAAATAATCTTCAGTTTCATCTGGATTCCCCTGAAAACCAGTCTCTGAAAGTAAATCATACTCATTTTTCTTTTCTTTCTTTTTTACTTTATTTACCTATAATGTATCTTTTCTCACTGTGGATATGATCCAGAGCTTGCAGATTGCAGTACAATTTGTACAGACGACAATGCATTTTGCATTATGTTGATATTTGGGCAGTTCTTCACACAGAGTCTATTCCATGGGTATCTGGAAAGTCATGATGTGACTTTTACATCAGAAACTTGTTTTCCTCCATTCTGGTAACTTGTCTCTGAAGCCATAAAATTTTTTTAAATTTTAATTTTAAATTTAAATTTTTAATTTTTTTAATTTTTTTTTTTTTAGATTTAAGAAAACACACTTGTCAGTTTACATTCAATACTTAAAACGAAGTTAGACTTTTTTGATTCATTGATTATAAATCTTTCTTTTATTTCATTGATGTAAGGCTTTTCATTAATAGAGTGCTTTCATTGATTATAAGTCTGTATATAATCAGATGCATTTTTTTTTTAATGTCTTTTTCCTTTATCTTCAGGTTATGAATTTCTTCTAATCAGCTGCTTATGCATTAATTTTTCAAAGTATTTTTTTCCACAGGCAGAAGCATTTTTATAAGGCTGCTTTTGTGCTGAAATCCCTTCCCTGTTACATGAAGGGAGAACAAAAAAACACACTAACTAGCATGTTGGATTATTTGGGCATTCTCAGTCTTAATGCCATGTTGAAAAAAGGAAAAGAAAAAA
Organism: Anarhynchus alexandrinus; assembly: GCA_008711295.1. Taxonomy (NCBI): domain Eukaryota; kingdom Metazoa; phylum Chordata; class Aves; order Charadriiformes; family Charadriidae; genus Anarhynchus; species Anarhynchus alexandrinus. Next base: position 470,567 of record VUYV01000289.1, on the reverse strand, counting down.
GCCCAAATGTTACAGAAAGTCCAATTAAACTTGCAAGATAAGTTTACCAGCCACAGGTGCTTCAAAGCATCTGTTCACTTTAACTTTTAACATTTACTCTGATTATACATGTATACATTTTCACAATTATATTTCATAGATATATGTATGCCTAATATATATTTATATTTTTATATATGTATTTTTATGTATTTTTTTACCTGCATTTAACTTCAGATTAGAAATAATGTTTTCACAATGTATATATATGTATGTGCGTTATATATACATGTATGTGTTTGTGTATATATAGTTTCCATTCTGTGAAATGCCTTTCAGAGTCACTGCTGAACCAGGAACATACTGACACATTGTAATTATCCAGCTAGACTGTAAATGTCTACATCTATGTAGACATCCTAATTTGCTTTTGTTAAATAAGGGGAACAGTTGCAGGTAAAAAATCCAGTTCATGAGAAATCGCATCATTCTCCCTGCACAGGAGATGTAGTTAAGGAGTTCCCGCCAAAAGGCTGAATGCTATGAGGAACTCCGCAACGCTTAGAGACATTCATAGGCTTCTGCTAGAGATTTCACTTAGGAGATTTGTCCACTGTCAAGAATATTGTATTAGCTACACGAGAGAGGGTTTATCTGGACCAAAAAAGCAATAATACAACTAAAGAATGGCTCCTAAATTGTGCTGTGCTTAACCTTTTTTTGAGACAGTCCCTCTACTGCATGCAGTCTATGATAACTTAAATTCTTGTTCAACTTTATTGCTTTTGGAGAATGAAAATTAAATGAAATTAAACCCCAGTATGCAGTAGTACGCCTGTACTTTCTGATTATTGTCTTCAAAGCCGTTCATGGCCTGCCCCCCTCAGTCACTGTCCTGGTTACTTAGAAGAGGCTTAGCTGCAAAGTAAAATTACTAAACAGAAAACTGATTCTGTTTTACCTCAAAGCAGGACAATTGCTGTGTAGAGGATTAAGAATTTGTACAAATCTCCATGTCTATCAGCAAGTCCTAATAATTATGTGTTGTAGTTGTGCCTCATCTTGCAAATCGGAGATCCAGAGTTTGTGATCTGATAACCTCTCTATGTGGGGAAAGAGATAAATGTCCATACACAGTTTACAGGTTCCAGCTGGAATGCCCTAAGGATTTTTACTGTCCCTCAGTAGCCATTTCAGAAAGGCCAGGGACTTGTCTACTTGTCTTGGTCTTACAGGACATCTACTCTACTCACATAGATACCTCAAATCTTACAGGATCACCATGACTGAATGCAGGATTTAAGCTGGAAAAACAACTGGAAGGTAGACTACCTCTATTTTAAGAAATTACAACAGCAGTTACGTTTTCTCTTTCAAATGTTCATTAAGTCAGAAAAGCAAAGTCACAGTGATGTCACCTTTGTGATTGGGTGGTGCAGTAGCTACCCCTATATGATGCCAATATTGCTATTTGATAAAGGGAATAAGAACAATACCAGTGCCTCGTGACCATTTCTGGAGTTACTAGCAGTTCCTCATTAAACACGTAATTTGTATATTCTGCTATGATAGTAGCCTTCCACTTAATCTAGAATGAGGTTTCATGCATAGAAAAAAAAATTATCTTGAAACACGTTTTTATTGCTTTCATTAGTCTGTTTGTACAAGTGACTAATCTACCTAGACTACATCCAAATTAAAAAAAAAATATTGCAGTTGTAATACTCGAGCAACAAAGCAGAAATGATAAATGAGGGATCACTGATATTACCACTGATCTTGGGAAAAAAGAAAATAAAATAACACAAAACATTATATCCTTGAACAAATTTTCGTCTAAAATATCTAAATAAGCATCCATGCACACACATACATACACCAGAGCTGCAAAGTTGCCACGGTTCAATTGTGAAACTAAGATTTTGTTCTATTCTTCGTCAACATCTTTTAACATTCCACTTTATATTCCTCTACTGTTGCATGGACAAAAGTTGGTATTTTCATTTTACTTGCATGTTAAAAGTAATTCTAAAGTCAGTCATAAGGCAACAGTTCCTTTTCATTAATCCTACACAAACACGTTTGGGTTTGTGTTTTGGTGTATCTAAGCTTGCACTTAACTTCAAGATACTCTGAAATAAAGATGCAATCTGAATATATCAAGGAAAGATTTCAAATTGTAGTCTTAATTCTAGAGCAAATCCTTGGCACATCTGGTAATTGCATAAACATCATCTGGTACTATAATAACCAGTTCTTATATCTAAGCATGTTGTCAGTGTAGGCTGAATGGCTTCATCTGATCTGGCAATTATATGTAATGTTGACACTCAATATTTATAATACCTTCCCTTTCTGTTGTGTACAAACACTCACACTGACTATAAACAAACATTTTGCATGAAACAATTACGCTTTTAGGTATAGGTTTGTGTTTTGTATGTTTGTGCTGAGCCTATTATAAAGTGACCCTTAGCCCCAAACCAGACAATCTAGACAATAATAAATGTACTAAGTTGTGACTGAAGTATGTAAGAAATTTTGTCTGAATTAATAAAAAAATATTGTGCAATGCTTGTGTGAAAAGTACACATTTTGCCACGAACTGTAACATGTGCTGTTCATTATATAGTTAGGAATAAAATAATATGAAAGAGTAATTATAAACCTCTTGATAAAATATGTCTTATTAAAACCAAGCATTATTAGAATATAAAAAAAGATAATATCTTTGCATACATATGTCTGTAAAATGTAGAAAGATACATATGTATGTAGGAGAAGAAAGTGGCTTATAAGATGGATTTATGAAGTGAATGATGCTTTTATTGGGATTGTGTAAAGGAAAGAGAATCCTGGAAATATAACAGGTTTTAATCTAGCTGCCCAAATTTTTGTTATTTCTGTTTTGGTGATCAAATAGAATTTCAGGGAATATTGGATTAACCCCAAAATTGAAAAACAAAAAAATTTTATGAGTGCTTATTTTATTTAAAACATCCAGTGAACAAAGTGAACAAAGGTAATTTATCATTTGGAGAGGGAAATTTTAACATTTCTTTAGAAAAATGTTGAATTCTTCTTATTTTCTCTCTTTTTCTCTCTCTTTCAGTCTTTTTCTGCTATCCGAGAGAAATGAAGCTTCAAGCAAATGACTGAATTTAAATCAATTTCACTGGGGTTTTTTGGCCTAGAAGTCATTTCTTGATTTAATAAAGTATTTTTACACAGCCTTATAAACAATTGACCTGGCAAAGTTCAATTCAATCATCTTGTCTTTTAGTTAATTGGATTAAGGAGTTGAGATTTTGCAAACTTCTGATTTTTAGTAGGCTATGTTGTTGTGCTAAAGAACAGATATATTGATCTGCAAATCACCTTTAACTTCAATTAGATTATTTTTGTCTTATTGTCTTAATTATTTGTGACCATTTTCAAAGACTACCCAGTTTTAATGAGCATAAATTGGGCATTTTTTCTTGGCTATTCTCTACTTTTGAGCTTGAAAGATCTGTACTTTAGTCTATAAAGAATATTCCAGATATTTTCAAGTGTTATATAAATATCTAGGTTTTAAATGAACTATTCTGCAATACTTGGATAACATTGGGAAAGAAATTTGATCTTTAAGGAAAGAGACGCTTCAAAGAATGATAGATATATACATATATAAGAAAACGTTTTTATACATATATGGTTTTATAAATCTCAATTTGTGCAGATGATTTCTGATTGGTAGAGTTTAATTTTATACTTTTTTACATCAAGTTGTAAAGTCTGCTTTGATAACAAATTATTTCCTTTAAGATAAATCAATAGTCACATAAGCAATGGAAGTCTTTAGGAAAATGTTCTCAATTTACATCTGTTTACTTGCAGCCTCTGTACTAATACTTCTAGAGCTCATCAACAGTCTCAGTGATAAATTGCAGTAATGTGTCGACCTACCTTTGGTTTTGATGACTGTTTTCTCTCTTCATACAACACAATATATTGCGATAAAGTATTTGGAGACCGTTTAATGTTTTAAGGTAAGGAGGACTTTAAACTAGGAATAATGGGGAATGGAGACAATTACTGGTAGCCCTGTGAAGAAGTGATGGACAGGATTGATGAGCAACGGGTCTGTGATGATGTGAATGAAAGGGAATGCAAAATCAACAAAGTAGAGCTTAAGAGTGGTAATCTGCAGCAGTTGCGTGTAAGCAAGGCAGTGCCCTCAAATCACCATTATGGAAAAAGAACATCAACCAGACTGTCTCTGGGAAATCAACAGGTTGAGGTTGAAATCAACCTCTCTGAAGTGCGTATACACCAATGCACACAGTGTGGGAAATAAACATGAGGACTTAGAGATCCATGTGTCATTGCAGTGCTATGATCCTGTTGGGATCATGGAAACTAGCTGAATGGCTCCCATAAGCAGCGTGTTGCAATGAGAGGATACAGGCTCTTTGGGAAGAACAATCCGTGAAGATCAGGAGAGGAAGTTGCGCTTTATATGAGGGAACAGCTGGATTGCATGGAGATCTCCCTAAGGATGGATGATGAGCCAAAAGAGAGCTTACGGGTAAGGATTAAAAAGCAGACCAATATGGGTGACATTGTAGTGGGTGTCTTCTGTAGGCCACCAGACCAGGAAGCATGAAAGGATGAGCGTCTCTAAAGACAGATAGGAGTAACCTCACATTCACAAGCCCTGGTCCTCTTGGGGGACTTCAACCACCCTGGTATCTGATGGAAGGACAACACAGCAGGGCATAAGCAATCCTGGAGGTTCCTGGAGATAACCAATGACAAATTCCTGATCCAGGTGATAGAGAAGTCAATGAGGATAGGTGCTCTGCTAGACATCGTACTCACAAAAAAAAAGGAAGGGCTCATTGGGAACATAAAGATTAAAGGCTGTCTTGGCTGCAGTGACCATGAGATGGTTGAGTTCAGGATCCTGAGAGCAGGCAGCAAGGCAAAAAGCAAGATCACATCCCTGGACTTCAAGACAGCAAACTTTGGCTTCTTCAAGGATCTGCTTGGAAGATTCCTGTGGGATAGGGTTATATATTCAAGAGCAGTTCATCCCAAGAAGCAGGAAGTCAGGCAAAAATGCCAGGAGGCTCCTGACAAAACTCAAACATAAAAAGGAAGTATACAGAAGGTGAAAACAGGGACAAGTAACCTGGGATGAATAGAGACCACTGTTCAAGCATACAAAGATGGTGCTAGGAAAGACGAAGCCCACATGGAATTGAATCTGGCCAGGGATATCAAAGACAATAAAAAAGGCTTCTATAAATATGCAGGTAACAAAAGGAAAACTAGGGAAAATGTGGGCCCATAGCTGAATGAGCCAGGGGACCTGGAGAAACAGGACTTAGAAATGGCTGAAGTACTAAATGCCTTCTTCACCTCAATCTTTATTAGCAAGACTGGTCTTCAGGAATCCTGTGTTGGGTTTATGCGGTCAAGTTTTGGTAGCAGGGGGGCTGCAGGGGTGGCTTCTGTGAGAAGATGCCAGAAGTTTTCCCCATGTCTGACAGACCCAGTTTCAGCTGGCTCCAAGACCACTGGCCAAAGCTGAGACAACTAGAGACAGTGATAGCGCCTCTGTGATAACATATTTAGGAAGGGGTAAAATCTGTTGCACAACAGCAGCCAGGAGAGAGGAATGAGAATAGGTGAGAGAAACAACTCTGCAGACACTGTGGTCTGTAAAGAAGGAAGAGGAAGGAGGTGCTCCAGATGCCGGAGCAGAGATGACCCTGAAGCCCATAGAGGAGACCATGGTGACGTGGGTTATCATCCTACAGCCCCTGGGGGTCCATGGATGAGCAGATATCCAGCTTTCAGCCCATGGGGGTCCTTGGTTGACCAGATATCCACCTTGCAGCCCGTGGAGGACCCCACACTGGAGCAGGTGGATGTGCCCTGAAGGAGGCTGTGACCCCATAGAAAGCCTGCTCTGGAGCAGGGTCCTTGCAGGACCTGTGACCCCATGAACAGAAGCCCACGCTGGAGCAGATCTTCTGGCAGGACCTCTGACCCATGGGGAACCCATGTTGGAGCAGCCCATTCCTGAAGGACTGTACCCCATGGGAAGTACCCATGTTGGAGCAGTGGAAGAGCATGAGGAGGAAGGATTAGCAGAGACCATATGTGATGAACTGACTGCAACCCCCATTCACCGTCCCCCTGCCCTGCTCGGGGAGAGAAGGTAGAGAAATCAGGAGTGGAACTGAGCCTGCGAAGAAGGGAGGGGTAGGGAGAAGATGGTTTTAGATTTGTTCTTATTTCTTATTATCCTACTCTGGTTTTAATTGGCGATAAATTAAATTAATTTTCCCAAGTTGAGTTTGGTTTTGCCCATGACAGTAATTGTTGAGTGATCTCCCTGTTCTTATCTCAACCTATGAGCCTTTGATCATATTTTCTCTCCCCTGTCCAGCTGAGGAGGGGGAGTCATAGAGTGGTTTGGTGGGCACGTGGCATCCAGCCACGATCAATCTGCCACAAATCCTGAGCCCCAGAGACCAGGGGAAAAGTCTGCAGAAAGGAAGCAGTACCCATAATGGAAGACAATAAGGTCAGCAAATACATAAGTGAGCTGGACATACATAAATCCAAGAACCCTGATGGGATGCACCCATAAAGGCTGAGAGAGATGGCTGATGTCAGAGTGAGACCACTCTCAGTAAGCTTTGGAAGATCATGGCAACTGGGAGAAGTTTCTGAGGACTGGAAGAAAGCAAATGTCACTCCTTTCTTGAAAAAGGGCAAGAAGGAGGGCCCAGGGAACTACAGGCTGGTCAGCCTCACCTTGATAATTGGGAAGGTGATGGAACAACTAGTCCTGGAAACAATTTCCAGGCACATGAATGAGAAGAATGTGATAGGGAGAAGTCAGCATGGATTCACCAAAGAGAATTCATGCCTAACCAACTTGATAACCTTCTGTGATGAAATGACTATTCTGGTAGATGAGCAGAGAGCAGTGGCTATTGTCTACCTGAACTTCAGTAAGGTCTTTGACACTGACTCCTATAAGATCCACATAGACAAGCTGATGGAGTATAGGCAAGAGGAACAGACAGTGAGGTGGATTTAAAATGGGCTGAAAGCTGGGCCCAGAGTGTGCTGGTCAGCCACACAACATCCAGTTAGAGGCCAACAACTAGCAAGGTACCCCAGGGGTCAATACTGGGTCCAATCCAGTTCAGTGTCTCCATTAATGATCTGGATGATGGGGCAGAGTGTACCTTGAACATGTTTGATGATGACACAAAAATGGGAGGAGTGGCTGATACACCAGAGGCTCATGCTGCTGTCCAGAGAGACCTCAACAGGCTGGAAAAATTGACTGAGAAGAAACTCATGAAAGGCAATTTCAAAGGGATGTGCAAAGTCCTGCACCTGGGGAGGAACAATCCTATGTACCAGCTGGGGACCAACCAGCTGGAAATAAGGCTTGCAGAAGAGGAGCTGGGGGTCCTGGTGGTCAAGAAGTTGACTATGAGGCAGTAATGTGTCCTTGCCAAAAAGAAGGCTAAGGGTGTCCTGACCTGCATTGGGCAAAGCACTGCCAGCAGGTCAAGGGAGGGGATCCCTCCCCTCCATTAAGCATGAGTGAGACCACTCCTAGAGTACTTTTTCCAGTACAAGAGGATAGGGAGCTACTAGAGAGAGTCCAGCAAAGGGCTATGAAGGTGAAGGGACTGGAGCTCCTCTACTGTGAGGAAAGGTTTAGAGGGGTAGGACTGTTCAGCATGGAGAAGGCAAGGCTCAGGGGGAATCTTATCAGTGTATATGAACACCTGAAGGGAGGGTGCAAAGAGGATGAAGCCAGGCTCTTTTCAGTGGTGCCCACTGACAGGACAAGACGCAATGGACACAAATTGAAACACAGGAGGTTCCGTCTGAACATCAGGAAACACTTTTTTAATGTGAGGGTGACAGAGCACTGGCACTGGCTGTCCAGAGTGGTTGTGGAGTCTCCCTCCTTGGAGATATTCAAAAACCACCTGGACATGTTCCTGGGCACCCAGCTCCAGGTGGCCATGCTTGATCAGGGGGGCTGGACCAAGTGACCTCCAGAGGACCCTTCCAACCTCAACTATTTTGTAATACTGTGTATAGTATAATATAATGAGCTAATCTAAAGCAATATAAACTTTAATAAATTGAAAATAGTTTAAATTTTACTGGATAAGACAACACTATTATCATGCAAAACAACAGGGTTTTGTTTGAAAAATTTCTTATTTTGTTTAATCAGGTATATTTCAAGAATAACATGCAGAGAACTATCACTGTGCTACTTCTAGTGAGTTACCCACACTTTCCTGACTTAAATGAATTGACGGGCAATGTAAGGAAATTTGTCAATAGGGTCCTCATTCTGTGATGTATTGTCAAGACTTTATTACCAGGCCTCTGAATCCAGCATGTTTCACAAGATCTAAACTGCATTTATTTAAATATGCAACATAAAATAGCAATAAAAGCTATTAAAGATTTTCTTATATTATTTGGTAGACCACTCTCAGTCATAAATCAGCATGTGATATTAATTCATGTGGCAGAAAAAACACATATTAAAGACCTAAAATTGCAAAAAGCATTAAACCTACCTTAAAAAAAAAAGTAAAAAAACCCCAAACAGTAAAATGTTTCATGAAACTATTTCTTCTCTGTCTTGTAGACAATAATTTATTAAAAACTATTGTATAGTCACTTGATTACAGAAGCATTAGTCTTAGCTTTTCTTTCCTATTGAATGATTTTACTTGTAGATCTTATATGAATACACATTCATCGAATTCAAGCTGACCTCATTTGCGAAGGTGTAAGAATCTGAAATAAACTTTCTCTGCCCAAGTTCCCCCTTCTTACTCTATAATCCTACCATTTTGCATTTGTTGGCTTCTAAACATGTACAACTTTAAAGTTTTGGGTTTTTTTTAATGATCACTTTATTTAGAGCATTATATTTATTGTGTTAAAAATATTAAATTGTGTTTTATATTAAAGCTGGCTGCATTTGAAACCTCAGTAAATGGTCTTCTTTCATGTGGAGAAAAGGGAAGAAAGAAAGAGTGCTCTAAATTGTAAGCTAATGGAGTGTAAAATTTTCATTATCTAAATCTGTTTGAGTGATAAAAGCCTAATCATCATCAGAAATCTCTATTTTTGTATTATTCTACAACTTCAGACAGAAAACTATCTACAGCGCATTCTAAAAGATAACTTAAGAACAAGTTTCCATTTATGCCAGTCTCAAATGTATGATAGTGCCTTTTGAAAACAAGATTGCTTCAGCATACTTGATACCAGCATTATTTTTTCCCTAAATACACAAAACTGCAGGTAGGGAGAAAGCGTAAGTACTGTTTCTTTTTAAAACAATGGAGTAAAAATATGTCTTTTGAACATTAAAATAAATTTTAGAGAGAGATTCATGATAACTGAAACATGAGTAATTCTTTACCACTCTCATTCATAGTCACTTGATTACAGAAGCATTCCCTTCTGAAAACATTATCCTTTCTCCCTTCATCAAATATTTGCTTTCTTTTCTTGACAAAATCAGTCCAGTCATCGAGAAAAAACCTTGAGGATTTTTTGATTGTTTTATAACCATGGGGTTATAAGCATGGGGTTGTTGTGACCCAAGTACAAGACCTGACACTTGGCCTTATTGAACCTCATCCAATTGGCCTCGGTCCAGCCTGTCCAGATCCTTCTGCAGAGCCTTCCTACCCTCAAGCAGATCAACACTCCTGCCCAACTTGGTGTTGTCTGCAAACTTACTGAGGGTGTGCTCATCCAGAAATGGATAGAGGTTAGGGAAAAGTAATAGGAATGAATAATGTTTTCACCCACAAATCCTGTGATGACAAGCTGGACTGGTTTACCCTCTCAGCAGAAAACTGAGGAGATAAAATAGTTTTTAAACACATCATAGCCCAAGGAGGAAAGGAAATCTAGCCTTCTCCATAACTGAAATTAATAGAAGAAACACTGGATTAAAAAGGTTCAGTAAATGAAAAAAAGTACCAAAAGCAAAGATGTTGAAGCATTTTAACAGTCAGTTCCTTAGAACAGATTAAATAAAATGGGGATATTCCTGACAGATGTGCAGCTAATACTGGCCTTAGAAGGTGGGAAACTTGTTATATCAGCTGCTAAAGCTGCTTTGGGAGCTATTGTTCTCTTTCTGTGTGAAAATGTGAGGTTGTTCTTATTTCATAAAGAAACATTCCAAGTAGCTCATTACTTTAAAACTGCTACAGAGTGGTACAGAAGCTGGCCCAGACAAAATCTTCTTGTAATCTTAAAATGGTAAAGTATTTGTGAAATACATGTGCAAGCACTAAATTAAACCTGAAGGAATATAAAGATACAGTTACTAGCTAGCTTGTCATAAGTATACTGGAATGAGGGCAGCAACCATTACAAAACAGTTAGCATCAGAAAATTGCCACCTTTGTCTTTAAGGCAACCTGTCAATCACAACTGATCAAGCCCAGCCAGTTTTTAGACTTTGGTCAACATACAAGTTTTGTGGGTTCTGGAGCTCAAGTTCTTTTCACACATTTTTTGCTGTGCTTTTTTGGTTCGGTATTTTTGTTGTTTTGGTTTGGTTTGGTTTGGTCTTTGGTTGGTTGGTTCATTGGGGGGTTTTGGCTTTTTATTTGGATTTGGTGGGGGTTTTTTTACTTAGTTTACAAGTTTGGTTCCATGCTGTGATCAAAATGAAATGTTTGCAAGTTCAAATGTCAGGTCACTTGGAAGTCCCATTTTCATGCCACATTTCTAAGCTTTATTGTTTTTAAATGTGATATGACATTTCTGAACTAAGAAGTTCAATGACTTCAAAAGAAAGTTTCTCCAAGCAAAGAAAGTAGACAGAAAATCTTATGCATATATTAATATCAAAATTCTGAAAAATCTAATACTATTTTTCTGCTATAGTTTTATCTACTGTTATAATGCATTGCTAAAACATACTTTTATTTATTAAAATTAATGACTTAAGTAGGATTCAGTTTTATCAACTATTGAAAATGTATGTAGATTTCAATGATCTGTTTCTTTGCATAAAATCTTTTTGCCCTTTTTACAGCTAAGCATGAACAGACTTCAGAAATTAGAATCACTTAGAAACTGAGGAAGAACTTTGGTAAATTAAAATGAGAAAGAATAACATAAACACAGCATATTTTAAGTATCTGACAAATTACAGAATGAGATTCGGTAATACCTTACTAAATAAGTATTGCTAATGAACAAGTAATTTCTATTTAAATGAAAATAATAATGAGATCTACCCTTGTGCCAATCCTTCAAGAACTTTAAATCACTGTGGAGAAGTAATGATGATGATGGTGGTGGTGGTGCCGGTGGTGATCTTTGTTTTTAATGAATCAGAGAAACATACAACTACAGACGTTAATGACCTAATGTTTTTTTTGCTTGCAGAGTATATTTCACAACAAATATCACCTCCACTTCTCAGATGCCATTTCCACAGAGGTATCTTGATAAAAATAGATTGGAATAATCATGAAGCCAATTGAAGGACTGTGAAGTAACAACTGATTATAAAAAATGTACTTAATGTTATTTTTAGGCTTTGAAGTAAATATTCAAGTCAACAACAGTGGTATAATTCTTGTGCGAGACAGGAATTCTACTAATATATTTATCTAGAGACTTTGTGAATATCTTATTTGCTATTCTGAACCAGTAGCATATTTCCATAGCACCTGAAGGAATGTATTCATTACTAGAAAAATTAAAACGAGTAAGTTAATTTAAATTATTTTTTTTTGTAAAAACAATACTGACTTGAACAATAGTCATGATATAAAACTGTAAAAATATAGATTATTCTTAGAATTTTAGAATGGCCAGAGTTTCAGGAAAGCAAAAGGCTACTTCATAAAACCTTGAAGCAAACTATGGTTTGTTTTTTTTTACAAACAGTTGGCAAAAAAAAACTTGTTTGTGGTGTATTCCAGTGTTAAAAATGTTTATTATTAATGGTTGTTGCAAAAGGATCAATCTTCACTTCTTTCCCATTCCATTTTCCCTCTCCCTCACCCGCTCCTGCCATGCGGTGTTGCCTTCTCACTCCTGGCATTAGAGTGACCCCTCTGACGTCTTAGTACGCAGGACATTTTTTTTGCCTATGTTATGATCTAAGCTTACTAGGCTGAATTAATTCATGAATGGGTCAGATGAGTACATTATGGTGAGTACATTACGATGCAATAGAGCTAGAAGTAATATACCGCTGAGAATACAAAATGAAGTAAGGAAAAAGGACTGGTGTCTTCAGTGAGCTGCTAGTTTTGCTCAGCTATATCTCTGCTCTGCAACCAGGTCAATTTTGTTTATATATCTATATGTGTGTGTGTGCGCACGTGTGTATGTATAGGTTGGTTTTACACTTCATATTAATGGAAATTGTATTTTGAAATCCAGAAGAAATAAGCATTTTTAGAACAATTAGTATGTTGTTGCTTTTAGAGGTATTTAACCTACAAATGCTGGCACAGATAGAAGAGGGAAAAACAAAGAGAACTTTAAAAATGCTTTAGCCATTTTAAGAGACATTTTCTTTGCTGAGAGAGAAAAAAAATACATTTTATTCTTGCATATTTTGAAAACCCTCTAATGCACCACCAGGAAAGCTCCCATCTCCTCAGTAGGCAAGAAGCATCTTATGATTATCTGCAAGTCACCTTTTTCCTAAGAGGAGCTTTAACATCTTAATTTCTTCCCTCTTTGTATAACTCCACACACGAAGAACTAGGAAATAGACAGTTCCACAAAATTCCAGTCTGCTTTACAGTACCTGAGAGTACACAGCCAACAGTAACAGTCATAGAACATTAAAAATAATAAGTGACAGATATTGAAAGACAGAGCAGGGAAGCAAAATTTGAGACTGTTGTCAAGATGCAAATTGAAGTGAGACTGTTTCTTGTTCAGACTAGAAAGCTGAACAAATTACTATTAGACAATCGTGCTAGCAGTTATTTTACCATATTCAGAATTTGGTAAACTTAGCCTTATTTAGGTTGTAGTCTTTCTAATATATCAGAGATTATTCAGTTACAATTTACCTATTACATTTCACCCTCTCTTTGTAATTTCTGTCACATGGTGACAGCCATTAACTTAATTGTACAACCATTGCCAATTTTCATGCATACGTAATAGTTAAAGGCTTGGAAGATAAGGTTATTTCCTCATAGTCCCAGAAATTAACATCCCTACCCTATTCCCTACATTTTCAAAGGAGAAAAAAATAATCACAATATACTTTCTAGATCTTTGTTTTTTCTTCTACATAGATGTTTTCCCTTGATGTTCTCTCCTCTTGGAGAGGTATTAGGTTTTAGTTATTATCTGTAATAAAACTATCTATAAAAAGTACACATACTCACTAGGCAATACACTGTGAAAAATCAAGTTTCTGTGATCACTTAGCCTTTAATTTCTTTCACCCTTAATGGTATTTCTGTTAATGTCTGCATCTACTTCCAGTTCTTCCATGTCAAATGTCTCCTCAGTCCTGCAGCCTAAGATATGACATTCTAGTATTCAAGGGTGTAGTGCTCCAGCCTGAAGAGTTCCTGCTAAGGACATAAGTATGACCATGTAACTCCAGAAAAAAACCCAAACTTGCAGATTTGGACTCATCTGGATGTTCTTTAAAAAAGAACACTTTTGGGAAATCACTTTATAATACGATGACCTTCAGGCTATCAAAAAATCAACCAAAAAGAGAGCGAATGGAATATTCAATGAGTTTTTTCAGTAACAAACGTTATAAAGAAAGCTCCTGTTAACAGGCAACCATTTTACAAAGTAATACTGTTCTTTGCAAGCTGAGTGTTATATATATTTTCATCTGCTCATTGAGTACAGTTTCCTGCCATTAAATAACTGAGCTTAATTTCTCAATGTCAAGCCACTGCTGATTGCTGCATTCCATGCCAGCTTTCAAAGCAGCCTGTTTGTTTTGCAGAAACTGTGCACAATATCTTACTAAAAGGGCAGTTTTCTTATTCTTCCTACCAAATGAAAATACATCTTTTTAAAAAAGTTACTATTGCTCTGTTTATTCAAATAGGAAATTATCTTTTTCATAGCATTTCCCTCTTTCTCTCACAGACTTAGTAATTTAACTCTTCACCTCCTAGTCTTTTTTTGGCTAGCAACCGTTACTCCAAGAAATCTGCATCCACCTATTAACATATATAGCTATGCTAAAGTTCACATTTATTGATTGTTCTAATGTGATGAAGTCTCTGCAAGCTACTCTTAGGTCCTTACAACAAAACAACAATGTTCAGAGATATGAGAGTTCAGGATCCTTTCCCTTCCCTAATTAAGTCTTGTAAAGTAATTCCATAATACAAGAACCTAGCCAGCAGTTGATAAAATCTAGCGGTGATCTGCAAAACACACAGAATTAAAAGCCTTTACGCCACTCAGACTGACTCCCGGCTTATTATCTCTCTCCTTATGTATGAAGTAAACCACCTAAGAACTAAAAATTACTGAATTAGCATTAACAGTATTTTAAGATTTGAGCTACGAAATTAGATCCTAACCTCAGAGTCATTCAGATTTTCCATTGTTCTCATGTTTCACTATCAGTTCCATAATTTGTCATAACTAACAATGATTTTATTATAAAGTTGCAGGATTTTATGAAATAGCAGAAATGTCAGAAGTATTAAAAAGGAGTTTTCATTCACATAGGGGCTTTCAGGTTGGGGAATTGCATCTGAACCCAAGTAGCATTCAGTAATTGTAGAAAATTCCCTCTAACCTTTACACCTGAAGCAGATGGAAGAAGATTGAATCAGGAGATCAACCCTTTCAAATTACAATAGTTTATGATGCTCATCTGCATTTTAATCAGATATAAAGGATTTATTCCTGAAATACATCAGGAAATACTATTTTCACCTCCTGAAATGCATCAGAGAGTTTATAGCCAATCAAGTAAAATATGTTGCACATTTTCAGTTCGTATATCTTTCTCTCTGGTGTACGCAATATTACATGGATATAGGTGTCAGTGTTTTTATTAACAACTATATATAAGCCTATCAAAACAGAAACCAGAGAGGCATTTCATATGCCAAATCCACTTTGTTAAGGATTTAACTCCTGAGCTCAACAAAAAAGAGGAATTTATCGTTACATTAGATACATTAGATATGTTATTGTATTCAAAATGCAATGCAATACAATACCAGCAGATAGATAAAGCAGATCATGTATCATCAGAGACTAGGGAAACTGCATGATTTGAAGGCACAGAGAATAAAGACTTGTCATGTTTCTTCTTGAGACCAGAAAAAGCATAAATTGGAATTAGTTTTGTCAAGCACAAAGACTGAATAGAGAAATTCACCACCTGAAAAAGTATGTCTCATGTTCTTGACAAACAAGTACAATACTGATATTGCCAAAATATTCCTATACTGACAATTATTTCAGGAAAATTGTTTTCCTCTGTTGAATTATAATCACCCTTTTTTTTATTCATAAACTAATAGTAAGTCAAGTGTAAATGAAATTCAATGGCCTAGAAACAACTGCATGTCAGCAGATTGCTAACAGTGACTTATTTAAGTCAACTAATGGAGAAAAATTGAAATAAAAAATATTAAAAATCTATTTGCAAACCATGTTATCTGAAGAGTAAGCTACTATTAATGGTCAAGAAGGGTTTTGGAAAAGGAATACAGAACAGAAGTATGTCTCCATTACCTCATTACAAAGTTACCTGTATTGGTTGCTACAAATATTAAAGGTGGAATAACTGATGTTAATACCTATTAACATTAACTGAATGCTTGGTTCCTAAGTAATCCTTCGTTTTTCTTCATCCAATAAAGTATTTTCAAGTTTTGACTTGTTCTATTTATCTGGAGCACAAATGGACATAATGACCTAAGTGTCTTATTAGCTTCTAGGCTTAGTTTTGACAGGAGCTATTAATTTGTGCTTCAAAAAGATATTAAAAAGATATGTAAGTATAATGGCAGGTCAGTGGAATGTTGGAAGAGGCAACACATGAATGACACAGTTTTAAGTCATGACAAGAGAGATATTACTTTCCTGGGAAAAAGAAAGTTTTCAGCAATGGGTTTTACTAGTGTTACATATTGAAATTGAATTTTTTCTGTGTCAATAAGGAGATCAACAGAAGAGATTTAAGTGGATATGAAAAGAGGATAATGTTAGAAGAACAGTTAACAGGAAAGTAAAAAGATTAAAACAGATCTCTGATACCACTGTGTGCTGGTGGAAAAAGACATTCAAGCCAGATTTCATTATTAATGGCACAGCAAAGTCAATCATAAGAATAATAGCAGTTGGAGGGGTGTGCATAATGTTGATACAGCATTTCAGGAAAATACATTTTCTTCAAAACAATGCAATAAAATCTTTTTTAAGTATCAGCTTACATAGTTTAAAACAGTATTTTTAAAACTTTTTCTGTTTTATGAATCATTCAACATTTTTTGCATAATCAAGGGAGCAGTTTCTATCACAAGGACTTGGGAATTCTGTATAAGGATAAGGAAAAGTTTTCCAAGTGTTTTCAAATGCACAGACACACAATACAGTCATAGAAAGAATGGTTTGGGTTGGAAAGGACCCTCAAAGATCATCTAGCCCAACCTACCTGCCATGAGTAGGGACATCTTCCACTAGATCAGGTTGCTCAAAGCCCCATCCAACCTGACCTTGAACAATTCCAAACAACTTCTCTGGGAAATCTGTTTCAGTGTCCCACCACTCTTATCACAAAAAATTTCTTCCTTATGTCCCATCTAAACTTACCTCTTTCTGTGTAAATTTATTGCCCCTTGTCCTATCACTACAGGCTTTGACAAAAAGTCTTTCTCCATCTTTCTTATAACCCCCCTTTATATATCGAAAAACTGCAATAAGGTCCCCCTTAAGGCTTTTCTTCTCCAGGCTGAACACCAACTCTCTTCATAGGAGAGGTGTTCCCACCCTCTGATCGTTTTCATGACTCTCCTCTGGACCCTTTTTAAAAGGTCCATGTCTGTCTTGTACTGGGGACCTCAGTACAAGAGAAAACTCTTCTTTTGATCAACAATATTGCTTGGAATATGTTTTATATAACTATTCCTGAAAGCTCTACTTATTGCTCTCATCAGAAATATAAATGGTGATTTTAAAATTATTCATGAACCTTTTTTCTCCTTGAGGCAATATATGACCCACAAATATGTAAAGGATGAAAAATGGCTTTCTGACAGATAAAATAAATGCTTATTTACATAGCATCCATTTAATTCCTCTTGATTTATATTTATATTTCTCTAATCTGTCTAACAAAATTGGTGTACTTGACGATACTGGTTTTACTGAGGCTTATCTCACAAAGGACACCCAGCATCACGCAAATGTCCAAGCCCTGACATAACAGCTTTGTCAGCCTTGTGCTTATTTAACTCTTTTCATTAGACTTGATTATTTCAGTTAAGGTTGGCCTGCTTTGGAAAAAAAACAAACAAAAAACCCCGAAAGGTACAGACAAAAAAAAAAATCTAAGGAGAAGTACACTTGCCATATTTGTAAATCCACAGATGAAGCAGGTTTCTTAAGAGTTATACAGAGCAGCCCACTTTTCATTTGTAATCACCCTGTTACATCTAGTAGATTTGAAAACTTGAATTCTTGTTTTAATGATCCCAAGTCATACAGAGAAAAATTTGTTTGCAATTCCACTTCTCTATTTCCTTTCTGTAGGTGTTTGTTTTAACTTAGAACCTAGAAGCTACCATGAACAAATTAAACAAAGCAATACGTTTTAAAATAGATTAAAGAGCCCCTCCCCTTGCAGATGTCAGATGTCTTAATACATATTATTAATAATAATACATACTAAATACAGAGGTTTCCATTTTCTGAAAAGGATTTGCTTTAATGTTTAAAATTTCACTTACCTCTTAACCTTGCCAAATCTAGCAGTTATCTGAAGGGCTTGATAGTAAGTGTCAAGATCACACAATAAAATCCAAGTTATAGCTGCTTCACTAAAAAGAGAAAAAAGAAATCCACGTAAATCTTTCAGAATACTATTTTTCTCTTTCTTTTTACACTCTCACTTTACAAAATAACTTTATTGTGTACAAAACAGCTAAATTTGGTCAGGTTAACATTCTCTTTCCTGGTGCTAACATGAGTTGATCCACACATTGTGAATGAGTAATTCATGAGGAGAAAAACTTTTCAGAGAGTAAATAGATATTCTGGGAGCAGAACCACAGAATTTGCATTCCTTACCTGTGGTGACTGCTCTGGGAGAATTCATACGCATACCCCTCATTGTTTCAGCGGAGCAGTAACATTACCATATGCATATAAAGATTAAAGCTGTAAAAGTGCAAGACGAAATTTGAATGATCCTTTTTTCAAACTAGAATAGAGCAGAACCATGGTTGTATATTATTTTTTGTTCCTCATTTATGTGATGAAGTGTTTTAGTGGTCTAGATGACAAACACTTGCATGCAATCCATTTAGAATAAGAGAATGATAGAATTATCATTCTGAATTATGAATGGTTTGGGTAGGAAGGGACCTTTAAAGATCATCTAGTTCTTTCTTGGTAAATTGCTCTTTTTAGTTTGTTTGCAAAAATAGAAATGAAATTTGAGGTGTTGTTTGAGGAGAAAAATACTTCTGCTCTATAGCAGAGAAGGACTCAGATTTTTAAGAATCAGGGAAAGTTATGAATTAAGCTGCTTTTAACTGCTTCTCATCTATTAGTAGTTACCCTTCCGCTAAAACATGGTGCCTGAAGTCAAATATGTCATGCAAGCATACCGTACATACCATCATACAGAACCTAGGAAGCACCACTGTCTAGATGTTTTCTAAAATGCAGAGTTTGAAAACTATCTTGATTGAAAAATGGGGTCATAATGCATAAAGATTCAACTTTCCATGAGATGACAGGCCATTCAGAAGAGATATAGCAAACACTCCTGTAAACCATGACAAATTAGCAAGAACCATTATTGCCCAGGTATGCCTGTGCTTGACCTTTCTTATACTCTCCTTCTGATTGTGGGGAATATAAAATGACTTACCTAATTTAGGAACAAATCCCCGCAAAAAAAGGGCAAAATAACTGATTCTGAAGATGTGTATCAAAGGCAAACACTTGCAACACAGTAACAGAATGTGTGAATAATTCAGCTGCTTCTTTCCTGTTTAAACATTCATAAATTCCCTAAAACGCTGTCTTTGCCATAGAGCTTGCTGAACTTGGGTACGTGTCTTTAAGAGACAAACTTCAGACTTTCATTTCTTCTGTGACAAGTTACATAAGGTGTTCCTCCTGACCTGCTTAGTTAATGTTTTTGGGTTTTTTTTAATAGGACCTTACTATTAACAGAGCCAGTCAGATTTGTCCAGCAGAAGTCACTCTCCAGTTGGGTGCTGAACATCATTTTTCATGTAGAAAATAGTCTTCGAACTAACAGACTCATGTGGCTCATGTGACAGTACCAGACAATGTACATCTCTAAAGGTTTCTTGCCAAAGTGTACAGCACAGATCAAGATCACCAAGTAATATGACCAATATAATGTTATATTAGCAAACCAATTGCGGGGGTCTTTTAGTTCAAATACAAGAAAATAGAACTGGTCAGAGAGAAAATGAAATCAAAACAAAAAAGCATGGGAGTCTCTCTCAGAAGAGCTCATACTTTTACCAGTACTAATTCAAGTTTATCCATAAAAGAAATATTGCCACTCTTATACAATAGGTTTTATTTAAGTTCAAGATTTATGACATCAATAAAACTATGATTCTTCTCTGGCTGAAGTTGCACCAAAATCAGAACTTGCCATGTTCTTAAAAATCTCTCTCTCTGTACGTATTTCTGTCTGTGTAAAAAAATAAATAACAGGCCAACTTAGGTAAACTGTCTACATGTCACTTTAATTTCTCAAACTTCAAGGAAAATAAATGACTCCATATACTTCGACTTAGAGTATGAATCTCCCACTGAAAGAATTTAAACATTTATTTTTTGAGTCACTTAGGAAAAATATATGCATTAGGAATTCACATTATACATAATATTTATTATATATATATAAAAAAAGGCTCACAGTAGTATTTTGAAGCACCTCAAAAATTATAACTGATAGACAAAGCAAAAAATATTGAAACCACCCTACCACTTTCTTTGTAGTTGGATACTGTGAGGGAAAGATTAGTACACATAAACTCAGAGATTACGTTGAAGAAAAGTCTTTGAAAACCTTAGACCAGCTCTGTCTACTGGGTTTAATTTTTTTTTAGAAGTCTCAGGACAGAAAATGTAAGTCGGAATGAAAAAAAATCGTATGCGTGTAGTACAACCTCTGACTGACTGACATTATGAATAAGTTTTCTTTCTCCCATAGTGTCACAGATGGAATTATGCTATTTATTATTCAGTGAAAGAATGGAAATGAGTGTAGATCTTGTCAAACACCAACATGCACCACAGGTGCAGAAAGAGATGAGGCAAAACGGAAGGACCTAAACAGTCTCTGAACAAGAATTGTTAGGACAATGTAGAGTTCACGGAAATAAGCTTATTCTGACTATAGAGACACATCTAAGTTTAGGGAAATACATGATACAGCACCTACTAGTCTGTGTGCTCTTGCAAGAGGTGTACAATACCAGGAACTTAACCAGCACTGCAGAGAGGATAATGATAATATTGATGTTCTTTGTTTAGTAACATCTGTCTTTCAATCATATACTAAAAAAATTCTAGTTATACAGTACTGAATAATCATCTAAGAATAGGATATTTGATACTCAAATGGTATTTGGAGCTGAACAAGAAAGTCAAAGAAGAAAACAGGGATTGTTCACAGTAATGTGTGCACATTACAAGAGATTTTTTGTTGCTGTCACTGAACTGCTGTTCATCTGGAGACCAATGTACATGATTGCCAGCCACCTGGTTCAGAAATATGCAGGCATATGGCACAATTATTAATACTGACCCAAAGATACTGCAGTAAACATATTCCAAGTTTGAAAAAAGCATTTGATAAATATTCATTTAATAAATGTAAACAAATGTGTTCTATTATAAATTCTATTCTATAAACACACATGCTTTCAGTGCCAAAGCAAAACCTCCTGAATGCCAGTTCACTATAGTTTTGGGAGTTAAGCATATTATATCTATGACTTGCAATGATATCTGATAAAATTAAATGGAAAGGAGAGTAGTAAAATAAAAGTATAACATCATGCTGATCAGCATTCAAATAAAAAAATGTGGCTAAGGTCTGAATTAGCATAGCCATTTTGCAAATACAGGTATAACTCTTAAAGTGGTCTTAAACAAGCCAAACATAATGAATGTGTTAGAAATAAAATGGTAGAGATCTTGACAACACTGTTGAGAAAAGAAAAGGCCCAGATCTAAATGACTGTTAAAAACAAAAAAGGCATTACATATTTTTAAAAGAATTAGCTAAAAAAGATTTGAACAAAAAACCTCTCCACATATCCTCCACAAGAAAATTATAAAAGAAAAATTCACCCTTTTTCACGTGTGTCTTCACATCAGTTCTGCAAGCAAACTATACTGTTAGTGACAGATTCTAATGCATATTTCTGTTCTAAGTTAGGGGAAAAAAATACTTCCAATGTGAAACACACCTGATAATTAGTTTAAATAAGTAGTTCTCCTTCTCATTGATCTACCAACAACCTCAGTTGCAAGGAGACATGGAAGGTTGTAATGTGGAAGGTGGACTCTATTTCATTCTCTAATAGGTTGCAGAAAATGAAAAATCCTGTTTAAAAAGGTAGTTAATGAACTTCTTCAGGAAAACAAAGCCGCAGAATGAAAGTGTGACTAGGTGAAGAGCTGTCTCTAGGGGCTAAATCATGGAAAAGACATGTTTCTAACCGTCCAGTTGCTAACCTTCATGTTAAATGTCCTAAAGTGAAGATTATAAGTTGAGAGTTATGGACAAATGAACCTAGAAACTACTGAAATAGATTATTATATATACCTGCTATACGTAATTGCAATAAGTTATTAGCTACCAGCAGTTCCTGATACTGGAACGGACAACTCAGATTTTACAGATATCATTTTCAGATGTGCTTTGATAAAAATAGTCAAACTAGTGTAAGAAAATCATGCCAAGTCTAGTCAAAACTATGCATTGAGGGGGAAAAAAGGTTTAAATGTGATCAGTCTAACCAGTGCAGATAAAATACCAGTAAAGATTATGATCCACTTGAAGTTTTTAAGATATTTCTTTTTAATTGATTGATTTTGGTCCAAATTAAATAAAGCATTATTTTCCTCTCATACTTGCCACAATAAAAGTACCCTAGCATTTTCCAGTTGCTCTTTCTTCTAGATTTACCAAAAACAACAGGTCTTCCAGGTTTAAGCTATAGCTTTGCAGCAGGAAGCACTGGAAGGATTATCGTTCTTCCTACTGTATAGACTGGCTCCAGCCCAAGTTGCAAAAGAAGTCATGCCAACAGTAAGGTATGAACATGTGATGGGAGGGTGTAAAGAAGAGAGAGGCAGACTCTCCTCAGTGGCACCCAGTGGCAGTAGAAGAAGCATTAGACACAAACAGAAATACAGGAAGTTCCATTTGAGTGTAAGAATAGATGAAACTATGAGGGTGGTCAAACACCGGACCAGGTTGCCTGGAAAGGTTGTGGTGTCTCTATCCTTGAAGATATTTGAAACCTGGTATTTAAAGCTCTGAATGACCTGCTCTAGCTGACCCTGACATAAGCACAGGGTTTGGACTAGATATGTCCAGATACCTCTGCCAACCTCAGTCATTCTGTGATTCCACAAAACAGACATAGAAGCTCTATAACATGGTCAAGTCACTCAAATTGTGGACCTTGAGTCCCAGGGTGTTATGCTCCCAGGGGAGCAGTTACAGTATGCCTGGTTCAGGCTGAAAGAGTTGGGGCTGTTCAGCCTGGAGAAGAGGAGGCTCCGGGGACATCTTATTGCGGCCTTCCAGTACCTAAAGGGGGCCTACAGGAGAGCTGGGGAAGGACTTTTTACTAGGCCATGTAGTGATAGGACGAGGGGGAATGGCTTCAAACTGGAAGAGGGCAGGTTTAGATTGAACATTAGGAAGAAGTTTTTCACTTTGAGGGTGGTATGGCACTGGAACAGGTTGCCCAGAGAGGTTGTTGAGTCCCCATCCCTGGAGGTGTTCAAGGCCAGGCTGGACGTGGCCTTGGGCAACCTGGTCTAGTGGGAGGTGTCCCTGCCTATTGCAGGGGGGTTGGAACGCGATGATCTTCAAGGTCCTTTCCAACCTAAACCATTCTATGATTCTACGATTCTATGATTTGCCTATAGCCAGGGTCCTCAATGTTTCCATGACTACTGGATCCAGGCTATAGTTTTCCCACATGCTTTCTTCCAAGCAAGACCTCAGAAAGGCTGGGACTCACAGCAAGGTGTCAGGTGGTCCAGGAAGAGGCCTGTCAAAATAATATCCTGAATTCAACCACTCCACAAAACATTTTGAGTGAAATCTTTCAGAGATGAAACCTAGCCAAATCAAACCTCATCCTAAACTGCTGCAACTTAATTACCTTATTTTAGTTTAAACTTCAACTATTGAGGTTGATGTGTGGTTTGGCAGATAGCAACAGAGCAGGAATAAAGATAGACCATACTTTTTGTAAAACTAATCAAATTTTTAAAATCTTAAAATAAACAAAGAAAAAACTCTTCTTCTAATCCCTTGCACTACCCAGCAAAGAGTACTTTAGTGACATGTATCCTATGATATATAGTAGTGAAGACATTTATTTGGTTTATGCTGTCATGCTTGCCTTCAAGAGTCAAAAAAAATGTCCAACATAAGAGTTTCCAACCATATAAACAGGTAAGCCTCTGCTAAAGAGTGTCATAACCTTTTATATTTACTACAAAAAATAGAAATGTTTCACATCAGTTTATGCAAATGCATGTGCTCATATATAACTAATATAATGTGCTTGTGTAAGAAATACATCCTCTTAGAGGTAATTTAGAGATAATGCAGTTTAGGTAATTTATCTTAGAGATAATTTAGTTTTCAAACTAGATAACTGAAAATATCAAGGTCCCACAATCCTAACTTATACTGGGTTTGTGTTCAAACTGCTTGCAACTGACTAGCAATGCAGAGTTCCATATTTTAATTTTGACTCTTCCCTTTTTAATCTGTCCTGATACTCTGTTTCTTATTAGCATAACCACTTAACTTTACTTACTTCAGCAAAAGATAACTTCGCCTAATAAGCCCATTACAGGCTCATTAATGTCAGGCCTCTGAGGAAAGATGTATATCAGTTGTCTTTCATCATTCCCCTCTCAGACAGTTTCTTTTTCTCCTCCCTCAAAACTCTTCTGGAAAGATGAGAGGCAGTATGAACACTTTACTCATTTGCCACCTGTCCAGTGGCCCCTACCATTTTTCTTTTTATACACTTCTCTTCCCAACTCTGTTATGGGTCAGCTTTGTCTTTTATCCTTCACTTATCTTGGAGATCTCATTCTTGTGTTTCATGAAAATTCCTCAGACAAAATATTTAACTTTCTGTTTCTAATTGACCCACAACTGCCCTATTGCAAAAGCTTTGTCACTTTTGGCTGCCCAATTTTTATTATATTTTGAGCATCAGTCTTCTCCTAAATGCAGTTCTCCTCTCTGCCCCTGAAAGGATACCTTCAGGTTGCATACAAACAGAAAAAGTGGCAAAAATCCTTCTCTGAATTCTTTACAAATTATTTACAGCTCTTCCTATCTCACTGTGGCCCAACAAATCTTGCAAATAGGTATTTGTGCATCAAAACACCAATCTGTCTGGTTTTCATGTAGGTTATCTCAAGTGTATGAAAACGTTAATATGGTTCACAAAATAGGAGCGTTACTTCAAGGTCTCTGAAATCTCCAAAAGAAAGATGCTGTAGTTATAATACATTTGGATGTCTAAACAACCCGTTCCCCCCCAAGAATAAGTGGACCTTCTCCCTTTTGTGGTCAAGATAAGAGGGTTTAGAGAAGCATAGTCATTTTACGTCTAGTCATTACATGACTAGAAGCATAGTCATTATATGTCTATCATATGTCATTTTATGAACTTACTGTAAGCTGAGATGACTGAATATCTTTGTCAATTCACTACATTTCATGGACACTTAATCCATTCTGAGCACTATGTAAAGCTACATTATTTATTTGCTTGTGAACCCTTTATATCAGATTACCTTTATATGCAAAGGGGTGCTCCTATAATTCAGCTTGGAGTTCAGTGTTATCTTTATTTCTGTCGTGGTTTGGGCTGAACTGGCCACTGGGTGAATGACAGATGCTCCCCTCTACCTCTCTTCAAAGAGAGAGGCAGAAGAGAGCGAGCGAGCCTTATGAGTTTAGAAGGAACTAAACTACTGTAATGAAATATTAATAATAAAACAAAAAGAAAATAAGGAAATATGTACAAAACTGTATCAAGCTTCCAAGATGACAATCACATCACCGGCTGGCATTGGGGAAGTCCCAGACTGGACTCAGTGACAGATGGGAACTGGATTCCAGATCTGGATTCAGGATCAGCATCAAAGGCAGATGAATAGACAGAGTTCTCACATGCCGTCCATTGAAGAAAGAGGGCTGACCCTCTGATCCCTCAGCTTTTATACTGAGCATGAGGCAGATGGCATGGAATACCCTGTTGGTCAGTTTTGGGTCACCTGTCCTGTCCGCTCCTCCCCACAGGTGGGACCCCTCTACACTTTTCCACTTCCGACCCTCCAATGGGGCAAATAACCAAGTCAGCTGCCCTTGGGTGTTACAGCAATAAGTACAAGCGAGAGCCTCTCTGCATATCATCTTGGCATCAACTATAACCATAGGTCTTATCACTCTGAGAGCAAATAGTTTCTGCACAATATGCTGTTAATTTCAGTAATTACAAGAGGCCTAGCTAAAAAGTAAAGTTCCTGAACAAAATTGGTTCTGTTTTACCTCAAACCAGGACGATTTCAATGCATTTTTACATCTTAAGCTCCCTAAATGATACACAATGTAAAACCTTTCCTAATGGGTCCCAGAGAGCAAGGCTGATAAAAGGTATTCATTTATCAAAAGCTCTGCTTCAACGATCAGCATGTTCATCAGAAATGACAATACTTTTTTAGTAGAGGCTCTCAGGAACTCAAGACACTCATTAGAGATGCACTGCTGAATGACAACTGTATAAAGAAAGAAAAAGGTCACCTCATTGTTAATTAGGTGTCCATGTTGCATCAGCAGTGCTAACATATCTTACATTAAACTAATTGCCAGGCAGCAAAAGTGAAACATTTCTCTAGATTCTACACTCTTGATTAGCTATATTAGATAACTAAACTACATAAAAATGTCATATAAAGAAAAGATGCAAATCAAAACAGGTAATAAAAATTATGCACATAGAAAATACGTTTTTTCAGTTTGTATACATTAAGTCTTCTGAAACTTTTAAAATCAATCTTTAAAGAACATACGAGAATCTTTTACTGAAAATAGAGAACTTTAAGATTAATGATGTAATTTATTAAAGAAATAATGAAATGGGGTTTAATATAACTAGGGAAAAAGTTAGTGGTTACCTACAACACTATAAGACTGAATTTGATAATAAATAAGGTTCGTCCAGTGCATTAGTATTCTGACATTTATGAAACAGCTTGACTTGTTTTGTAAGCATGTCCTCACCAGCGTATTTTCATGTTATACTGAAACAAAACCTATAATTTTGTACACAATTTTTATTTCTCCCTCAAACCTCCTTGTGGAAGTGTCAGTAAGCTTTCAGTGATAATATTTCATTCTTCACAGAGAACATTTCGAAAACAACAAAGTTCATTTGGTTTTTTTTTGTCCTAGTAAGCCATTATTCATCCCTGTGAGAGGTACCAACTCCCACCTCCCACAGCACTGTGTGGCTAAGTAGCTTGTGAACTAGTTCATGTCGAGTTCAATGGTGGGTTATCATATCTGCCCAGTTTGGTAGATTTCGTCCACAGTTTGAAACATCAGGAAGATGTAAGAAATATCACTGTTACAGTTACTTTAAAATGGATCAAGTATCATCTAATTCACAGACAAATAAATAAAAATACACGAGATTAAAAGCCGTAATAAGCAATTCCTGCAGCAAGAAGCTGTGGAAGCAATTTCACTGAAAGACAAATTTAAATTCAAATTATTTTTATGTTGAACAATAGTTAGCTAACTTTATTATTTTCCAACTATTCTCAGCAGTGTTCATTCACCAGTAATATGAGTTACAGTAACAAGAAGAATTGCAAAGGAAAATATCTCCAATGACTTGGACTCCAGGGATCTCAATAATCAATGTGTTAAAGTCTTTCAAGTCTATTGAAATTAACCTTAAAACAAAACCAGAAACTTCACACAGGAAAATAAATAAATCTTTAACTTTATAAATCTGTCTTAGCTGATAGACAAGATCAGTAACACAATTTCACAGGTCTAATTCTATTCCCAATTCATTGTGGTTGTTGGCTGTGGGTAGCAGTAGTAGTTTAATCTGTGTGAGTTCTCAGGGAGTTAATTTCAGCAATTGGACAATTTATATTACTTAGGGTAGAATCTCACATAAGACTGGGCTAAGAAAACACAGGAATCAAGTGCAGCATTAAAAGGACAAAAAAGAAACCACAAGTTAAGAAGTTAAAAAAGAGAAACACTGTCAGGGAAGCAGCCTAGCTTTTCTGTAGGCAAAACTAATGCAACTGAGAGGAGGTAGTGAAGATATTTTAGGTAACATATATTCAGTGTCGGGAAAGATTAAGGTAAGGGTGTTCCAGGGCCACAGGGTAAAAGATCTTATATCCTACACCACTGATAAATCTGGAAGAGTCTTAGAACCAGGGCACAGGATTCAAAAGAGTTCTTACAATATGATTCTTCACTGAAATACAAAACCAAAACCAAAATCCCTTCTTAACCAAGGACTTCCTAAAGAAAGACATTCTTGCAGTCTGGCAATATAGTGGGAGTTTCCTGTCTTTTAATTATTTGCATTTCATAAAGTGAACATTATTAAAATATAAGTTACACTTTATGTGGATTAAGTACATACAATCAAAATTTCCAGTGTATGTGACTCAAATAGATGAATATGCCCAGACAGAAAAACTCTGTGCAACACTCATCCTCAGTCTGTATGTGAACAGATTTTGTCTTTTAGTTGAAATTAGGCTAGTTTAAATGGGTTAATTGTGGATGTTCTTGCCCTGTGTTCACTTAATCCTTATTCATGAGAATTTTTCTTAAAAAGCACACTAATCTACATATTCTTATAAAATCCATGATCCTAACGTAGTAATACAGTTTGTTAATAAAGATGATTAAGATCTCCCCTAGGGATCTGCTGATATAACAAAACATTGGCTTGAAGCATCTTTTGCAATATGGATGTAGAGTACTCTGGCACCAGAACACTGGGGTCTAGAAGACTGGAAGGTACCACCAGAGGAGTGTAAACAAAACATCTCACAAATAGGATTGGTTTAGTCAGCCAAACCATGCTTTCCTCATGCTCTGCAATCACTGAAGAACTGAGCTTAGCTGGCCGGCAGAAAGCAGCTGTTAAGATTACATATTCAAGAGTCAGAGTATTTTTATTAAACATCTACAGTTATTAATGGTGTTTTGGTCATTTCATTATGATATACCTAATGCAGCACAGACTAAAGCAGGGAAAACAGCAATCTCCTAATGAACTCTTCAAAACTTCAGAGAAATATCTGCAACAACCTGGTGCAAGTTAAAATACCTTACATTCAAGTCCTGCACCAGTACACCACATTTTACACCAAATTAATTTTACTAATTACTAAGTCCTGGGAAACAACTTGAGGTCAGAAGTTTAAGTTTTTTAGTCTCTGATTCATTATCTCTCCAAGGTCTAACTCCTTTTTCCACGAGTTAAATCTTGGTTTATTATCACCATTATTATATGAGAAAGACTTAACTACTTAAAGAGCAGAAAAAAATATTGCTTGATTTAAGTGATTAGCTTCAACTAGCAATTGTTAAGTACTGATGTGAAGAAGAAAAAAAAAAAAGGGAAACCAAAATTCAATAAAGAAGTACTTAGGCCATCGAAACTATAAATATACAGTATGGTGTTTTTTCCCCTCATTGAGTTATTTGAGGAGATCTATTCATATAAGGATCTTCATATAAGGAATTTTAAATATCCTTAGAAGAAAGTCAGTCATGCATACTTGACAAGCTGCCTGTCATCCAACAAGAAGTAAACAGGATGCTTTATGCATAAACATTAGCATATAATGAAAATAGATCCCTCAAATAGCATGCTGAAAAATTTCCATTATCCTAGAAATCTATACCATAGTATAATGAAACAAATAAACAAAACCTTAAGCAGTTATTTTTGTAAACATCAATTACAGATCACAGACTATTTAGCAAAACAAGAACTAAAAAGGAAAGACTAAAGAATCTGTGCCGTTCAGCACGTTACACAGGCTGTGAGATGTGAAATTAGAGAAAAAAGAACATCACAAAAACGATTATACCAGAGCAGAACTAGATTCGGTGACATTTCTGGGAAAACTAAAAAGATAATAATCAGTAAGGATATCAAGTTGTTAAAGGACAGAAGGTTTGCATCTTAACTCTTAAATAAGTTGCGATAATTATTTCAATTTTCATCATCACGTGAAATACTTATTTGCTCATGACTTCATGTCCTAAAAGATATGAGAAGCAGAATTTCCTATTTATTAGAAATCAAAACAAATCCTGAAAGTCTTTGGAAGAACTCTGAATTTCACGCTCTGAATAGTACCACAAGCCATCCTGTTTTCAGAGCGAGTGTATATGCCAGATAAGAGTAACTCCTTGCCTGTCTGAGGTTTGGCCTCGGCGGGCAGCAAAGAGCCACACGGCCGCTCGCGCAACTCCCACAGCCGTGGGCAAAATCGGAAGAAAAAGGCAAAAAACTCGTGGGTTGAGATAAAGGCAGTTTAACAGAACAGCAAAAGGAAGAGAAAACAATAACAATAACACCGGTAAAGGAATATACGAACGCGATTACAGTGCCGCCGCTCTCCGACCGGACCCGGACCGCCGCAGCCCGCCCCAAGCCGCGACTTCCTGCCCCCTCCCCCGGCTACCTCCCCCCTAAAAACCTGGGCATGGGTCAGATGGCATGGAGTACCTGTGTCCCCTGCTGGCTCCTTGGGAAAATTAACCCCATCCCTGCCGGAACCAGGACGCTGTCAAATCCCCATAGATTACCTTAATTTTAGCAGTTTTATTCAAAATCGAGACCCAGCCAGATTGCATTGTTCAGATTTTCATGTGGCTGGGAACATTTCACATTTTAAAATATTTAAACTACTCCAAGAGTAATCATGGGGGAAAAAAGATGTTCTTCGACAAGGTCATGTTAATATGCATGGGGTTTTTTAAGTGACAAAATAAAAAATGATTAAAGGTTTGACCTAAATGTAATTATGTGCATCTTTCTTAAACATACATATGTATAAGAATATACATATAAGCAGAAAATGTCTAAACAGAGTTGTGTTCAAAAAGATTGGGAAAACAAGCAAAAAAAATTGAATTTTTACCAAACTCTTCTTATCTATATATGACTTCTTCCTAACAAAAATAGCATTAAGAGAAACAACTTCCTATGTTTAGCATAATTTAAAAGCTGTGAAGCTTCATAGAGCTAAACCCAAAATTACTTCCAGTTTACCTGTACTTTACACCTCCTATGGATATTTCTCTTCTGTGTGTTGACTTTTTGGATGTTTTACCTCTTTGGTGTGTTAATTAAAGTCAGGCATGAATACACTGTAAATAAAGTGAGTCAGATCATATCTGAAGCTTAAATGAATTGACCCTTAAAGCTTTGTTCAGGTTTGGGTTAAAGCAGAAGCAATTTTCTGTTCAGTAATTTTACTTTTCGGTTAAGCCTCTTCTAACTAACTGAACTCTGAATTCAACAGCATATTTTTCTAACAGTATCCACTTCCAGAGAGATAAGACCTGATTGTTTATGATTTATACCAAGGAATGGTCTGCAGACAGGCTCCTGATTACATTTATTGCTATAACACCCAAGGGCAGCTAACTTGGTAATTTTCCCCATTGGGGGGTCAGAAGCAGAAAAGCGTAGAGGGGTCACACCTGGGGGGAGGAGCAAACAGGACAGGTGACCCAAAACTGACCAACAGGGTATTCCATGCCATCTACCTCATGCTCAGTATAAAAGCTCAGGGGTCAAAGGGTCAGCCCTCTTTCTTCTATGGCTGGTGTCTGAGGAGGACTCTGTTCGTCTGCTTTTTTTCCTGATCCATGCATTCCTGAATCCAGATCCATAATCGAGTTCCCGTCCATTGCTGAGTCCAGTTTGGGCTTTCCCCAGTGCCTGCAGGTGACATGATGCTCATCCTAGGTGCTCGATACGGCTTTGTATATATGATATATATTTCGTTATTTTCTTTTTATTATTTTATTAATGTTTTCATTACAGTAATTTAGTTTCTTTTTAAACTCGTATATCTCTTTCCCCTCTCATCCTTCTCTTCCTGAAGGGAGATGCTCTCCCTTCTCTGAAGGGGAAAGAAGTAAAAGAGAGCACCTGCTGTTCGTTTCAGTGGCCAGCCCAGCCCAAACCACGACAAGCTTTGGTAAAATCCCTATCAGGATTTCAATAGTTCTCACAGTTTATTAAGTCCCGTATTTTCTGTCAAAAGTCTTAGAGCTCATACATCAAGGGGGTGAAGGTTAATCATAAAGCTAAAGCCAGAAACATAGACTGCAATCCAAAGTTTTGAAACTTCTTTATAGCAGGGAGGAAGTTTCAGGCCCAGCAGCATGCTGCTAGTTTGGCCTCACATATTCTTTCATCATCCTGTGGTGCAGCAGGATCTGGAGGTAAAAAATGCGCAGCACACCCTGCAGTTTCCCCAAATGCATGCAACAGCATGCTGTTTTGCTTTCCAAGTCATTTTTTATTATTGTATCAAACAAGAATGACTTTTCTGGCCATCCATACTCATAAAACAAATAAAAATATTATTTAAAAAATCAATATTTTTTAAAATTAAAAAGAATAAAGAATTAAAAAATAAAAGACTCTGCATCTCCATTTCATATGAATAAGTATATGTCCCCAGATTGTGGAGATATTTCATAGCAGACAGGGCTGAGCTACTCCATCAGATGCATGTGAGAGAGATGGCACTCTATGAAAGTGTTTCAAAACATGATGCAATTTTGTTCATGTGAATCCCCTTTACAAGATGTTAGAAATTCAAAACTACAGTTTGTAGCAATAAGAAGGGGTTATGGATTCAGCTCACAGTTCTGCAGACCGTTTCCCAGTTGAACTGTTTGGACAGGAGGTTGGACAGGACAACTCACCAGGTACTCATGACCACACTCAATACAGAGTATAGCAATTACCTGCCTTCAGGAACCAGGTGTGGTGAAGACCTGGTAAACCAGGCTGTCGCTGAGATTACTGAAGAGGAAGTAAGACATCAGTTTGTGAGTTCTGAGAAGGCCACTCTGTAGAGAAAATGGCTTGGGCAATCTGTGCCGGGAGGATCTAACAGTTCTCTCAAAGACTTGATCCTAAAACTAATCCTAATCTTAAACCTCTTAACCTGTCTTAAATCTCTTTCACA
The DNA here is from genome assembly GCA_008711295.1 of Anarhynchus alexandrinus. Taxonomy (NCBI): domain Eukaryota; kingdom Metazoa; phylum Chordata; class Aves; order Charadriiformes; family Charadriidae; genus Anarhynchus; species Anarhynchus alexandrinus. The sequence continues at coordinate 437,762 of VUYV01000289.1, read as the reverse complement.
TTGTTCTTGATGTGAGACCACTGAAAGAGCAGTCCACAGGTACAAGAATGGTCTAGAAAAAAAAACATGGCCATCCTAGGAAGATGATTTAGAACATCTATTTTCTCAAACTCTATGATCTGTGATGAAAAAAAAGTTAAATTCAGTATCTGCATTGTGTAAATCTTTCTGAGTGATTTGGGAATAGAGCAGTGGTCAGTCACAACTTAGACTGACAGATTTTTGAATGCCACTACATTCAGTGATTGACTTCAGACACTATAGTGACATCTTTGAGTGAAGAAAATTGGATTATTTCCTGAAAAGTGGGAGAAAAAAAACCAACACCAAAACAAAACCCACTTTAAAGTGTCGTTATCATAGATTCTAAAACACTTTGTCATGTAGATATCACGGAACACCCATATCAAGGAAAGATTAATGGAGAAGCCACAAGAAATCCTTTGATTTCCTTTTCTCCACCCTCCATAGACCTTCACTGGGTGTAAACTATGAAATCTGAAGGATATTGAAATATTTATTTTCAGATTGCCACTGTGTTACTCAGAATTACCATTGGAAAAATAACCAACTATAACAAAGAGCAGATTTTTTTTTCTATTATTTGCTCGACCTCTCTTCCGCATTATTCCAATGTTTGTGCAAGAAGCTGAGTACTTCTTTTGGCTCTTACTGCTGCTAAAAGTACTCAGCAACTCACAAAAATCAAATCCTAGGCTCTTTCACAGAGTCACTTGGAATTATAGAGGAAGATCTCCAAGACATTGAAAGAAAACAAAGCACACAAGCAGTTGAAACATATTAAAAACCCAAAATATTTTGAAGTCAGTGCCACAAAATTTGCCCATCTGCTCCTCAATCATCAAACCGGAAAATTGAAAAAGGCAAGCTCTGATAAGAACTATAGCTGAGGACACAATTTTAATTAAACTATGCTTTTGAGCTTCAAACTTTAAAATATGCTTCCAGTTTTCTGCATTTTTGAATTCTGTACACTGACGTGTATAAGGACTCTGAAAATCAGATTTTTAAGATACCTTCTCAACAATGACAAAGGCAAGAATTTCCCAAGACCTAGCACTAACACTGTAGCAAATATCAAATAACCACACCTTTCATTTAGAAAATGAGAGAGAGATTGACTTTTTAGTAATCCCATGCAAAATGCATCTCTGTAGCAAGAGGAATATACTGGAACTGAAAAAGTAGTATACACATATTTGTAGGACTTTCATGAATCCACTTTGACAACATTTCGAGTCATTTTTCGATTGTTAACAATCTCTTTCAGCTCTGGAACAAAAAACTCTACAGGTACCACTAAGACAAAACTCGAAACTAATAGACAATGTGGAACCACCCACATACAAATTGTTACTTCCATGGAATTATGGCCTTGGTTTTAGTGCCTGACAACCTTGCAAGAGGATGAATTGCTAATAATACCAGACACTGCTCTGAGACTTCCCTTTTAGCTCAAACAACATCCCTGCAAGACTTCATTCCAAGCAAAGTTCAAATGCCAGCAAAACCTGCAGACTTTAATGACACTTGGAGTAAAAAGACTCGATTTAATACCACTATGGGCTTCTACTATGTACAAGGGAGCTCTCAAAATTATTTTATATGGATTGCTAGTGTACTGCTATGGGGCTTACAAGAAGCACTGGTCATTTAGGGGATTTTGAGAAGTATAATCTTTATACAATATTATTAACTGAATCAGCTTTTGATGTTTTCCTGGAAGTATATTAGGCACATTTTCCAGAAGATCACTATTTCAGTTTAGTCTGCAGTTTTATGGGGAATGTAAACTAAAACTCAGTGTTAGAGGTCATATTAGGTGAGAAGTGACAAGTTACATTTTAGGCAAGTAACTCTCTCTTAAATACAGTGAAATATTAAACTAACACCCTGAAAATATAAAGTCTAAAAAGGTAACCGGTATTAAACAATGCATTACCCTCCCTGATCTGCTTGTATTTTAGAAAACCTGATCCCTTTGTAAAGGGAAATATTACAACATTAACTTGCCTTTATTGACATTTTTACATGTACGATAAAAGTCACCAGAACTCAAACATCAAGTGGTTTAAATCTATCCGAAATTTCTGAAGCTAAACTATATAAAGCCCTCTTCAGTCTTGTCCTACAAAAGTTTATTACATAGAAAAAAATTTCAGTAAAGTTATTGTTTTTCTAAATTTTGATTTCCACAGAAGTAGTGGCAATTACTTCACTTTCCCCAAAGACACACTTGCCTAAAATTTTCCTTCTAAACCTTTATGTTTAGAGTAAAGCTATCCTGATGTACAAGACTTACCTAATGTGTAAGGCTGGGTCTGTTTCAACTGTGTGCAGAGACAACATTTTCTGTCTGCAAAGCAAATCTTTTGTTTTCCTCAATCCTCTGCTTGTCAGACGAAATGTCTATTATATTTCCAAAGGTCCTGACTGGAAGAAGGTGAACTTGGTGTTCTGTTTTTCATAGTCTTAATCCTGAGGTAAATTGATCTTCATTAGAACAGACACCTGCTTTTCTTTTCAGCTTACAGTGGATGTTTTCCTCAATTAAGAAGGATAGACAACTGCTGAGGTGGCTAACATCCAATCTGTCAAAGTATCAGTGGTTATAGAGCACTGGAGGAGGTGAAGAAGCAAGCCATTTATTGGAAAAGAGTGACACCAGCCCATTTAGTGCTCCTGCACAGCCCATGGTATTCCTAATGGTGGTAAATGCTTCCTTTGGAGAGCCTAGCTGTCAGAGGTTAAGTTTACACGGAGCATAATCTATTCTTTCAGAAAAAAAAAATCTATCAATTATTATTTTTCATGCACAACCTAATTATGCAGAAAAAAAAATAAATAGAAAGAACCATCCTACCTGGACAGAGACATAAAAGTGCTACTTCTGCTGCTTCCCATGTGTACTCATTTCAGAATTGGGTGAGGTGTTTTCTTGTTTGGGGTGAATTTGTTAAAAAATGAGGGAACTAGCTGTATTATTTGGCATTTAATTATCAACATAATTTATTGGATTACTACAGTTCCTGGCATCACTTGAAGCAGAAACATATTCAAATGTTTCAACTTTGTGCTTGAACTTTTACCACTCCCCACAAAAGATGGCTTTTGATGCCATAGGATCATGAGCAGCCATTAATTATGACAATTATGCTTAAGCACTTTCTCATGTATTGAATACAAGTTACAGTTCAAAGAATGTAGTTTACCTTCCTTAGAGGAAACACATTTTCGACATAAAATAACCTGTTCACATTTTTTGTGAACCGTGAGCTACAGACCAGCTAAGCGCAGCAGAGAACACGTGATGGCACACTTTGGGTTCTTCTGTAGAGTACGATACGAAAAAATGTGACATGTCACATAAAACTCCAGGGTGATTGACATATATGAAGGGAAAGATGCCTCCAACACCAAAAAAGCTCTGTAATTTCTTAAGAAGTGTCCCGGTTTGAGGTAAAACAGAACCAATTTTGTTCAGTAACTTCGCTTCTTAGCTGGGCCTCTTCTAACTACTGAAATTAACAGCATGTTGTGCAGACAATGTTCACTGTCTCAGGGTGATAAGACTTATGGTTATAGGTGATGCCCAGACATGGTATGCAGAGAGGCACTTGCTTATACTTATTGCTATAACACCCAAGGCCAACCAACTTTGTTGTTTGCCCCGTTGGAAGGTCGGAAGCAGAAAAGCATAGTGGGGTCCCACCTGCAGGGAGGAGCCGACAGGACAGGTGACCAAAAACTGACCAACAGGGTATTGCATCCCATCTGCCTCATTTTTGGATCATTTTGGGCCATATTGACAACTGGTTTTGGAAAAACAGAAAATAGGCAACAGCAACCTTTCACCTCTTTCCTCAAGTCCCTCACTTTATTTAAGATTTTGACACATCTATTTCGATATGTTCAATTCTTTTAGGACCATTTATGCTGCTTTCCGTTGTATACATAGACACACCCTGGGAATGTCTCACTAAGTCTCTGCCTGAATTCTTAATTTCCTTCAGACTTAACATTTTTATTTGTTTTTATTTGTTATTTTTATTAGTCCTTTCCTAAGGTCAGTTGTCACAGTTTGTCACATTGAGGCATTCCCTTAATAACACGGTTTTTATTAGATGACATTTTGTCTAAAAATTGGAATAACATGTTCCATAACTTTCTAGCAAGAAAAACTCAAAACTCAATAGTTGGGTCCCCCAAAACAGATAGTCTGATCTATCCTCTCTTTTTCTTTTTCTTTAAATTAAAGTAAATATATATATATATACATGCATTCACAAGTTGTGCGGGGTAAGAGTTCGAAAACACAAACACAAGTTTCATTCATTGTCTTTTCTGGAAAGATTCCTCCCATTTCTTGGACTTTTCCTGAAAACAAAATAGTAAGAAAAGAGTACCCTTTAAACAATACCATCCTATTGTTGGAAATTGAACACTAAAGAATCTTTTAATGGAAGTAATAATAAATGTCAGCAATATTTGATATCACATCATACAAGCATAATATATAAAAATACAGTTACGTTTGGAGTTTACCGCTATTTAATTGTGGGCTGACTATAAAATAAGATGCGACATGTTTCATCTCATTTTGTGTTAGAAATATGTATTTTCACTTAGTGGAAATAAAGACTGTCCTCTCCCACTATATCTCAAAGGTAGACATAAGCTAATAATTATTAGCATTAATATAACTATATAGTTATACCTGTCATTTTTATTAAGTATAATTTTACCCTCCAGGCAACTGTTTAAAACAGCAATTTCAAATTTAGCTTTAAGGCACTCATCTAATTTATTTTCAAGCATATGCTCATTACTAAAATGATCTGGAATTAAACCTTAAAACATTTCTAGTGCATAATGAGTACTTCAAAACATTGTTTAATTGCTATCTATGATGTTTTGGGAAAAGCACAATTACACATTAATTTTTTTTCTCTTTCTCTTTTCTTTTCTTTTCTTTTCTTTTCTTTTCTTTTCTTTTCTTTTCTTTTCTTTTCTTTTCTTTTCTTTTCTTTTCTTTTCTTTTCTTTTCTTTTCTTTTCTTTTCTTTTCTTTTCTTTTCTTTCCTTTTCTTTTCTTTCCTTTTCTATAGCAGGACTTGCATTCTCTGCCAGACTGCATATCCAGTTTAAAGTTCTCCTTCAATGCCATCTCTCTGCTATTACTTTTTTTTCATGTTGAGGTAATATATACAGAAAACAGCAAGAAAGTTTTTTTAAAGCAATCATTGGACAAACAATTAATTGCTGAATATTTTATTTCACATTACAGGTTTGCCTACATAAGATTAAAACTAAAAGTAAAGAAGGTCATTATTTGGTTGAGCAGCTGAAAAATTTCAGGCAATTCACATCAAGACTTAATTTGCATGAAATTTCAGGGTACTTTGGAATAGTAGCCTGACTCTTGATTTGCTGCCAAAGCACATACTTCTGTTTACCTTTTCTTTTTCATTAAAAAATGCTTGTGAGTATAACGAAAACTCAGAATGTTAAAAATGAGAAATAACTGCACAAAGCTTTGCTGTATCTGTCCAAGATCCCTATCAGGAAGATCAGGTATGTTCTACCTCTTGCGAGAGTGACAGGAATGTTGTATTAGTAATTGCTATCTCTGTTTCTTTAGAATAGCTGACAACAGAAGTAATATTTGCAATTTAAGAAAAGCAAGTTATGTTAATAACAGCAGTGGATTAATAGTGACTTGTCATTGGATTTGATTAAGCAAGGCACATTTAATTTAAGCTTATAAATTAGCATTTTGCTAGGGCAAAGACATATTCTTACAATTTTTTTGTCACTTAAAGAGAATTCATAACTAAAATCTAGAATGCTTATTTCATTAAAAGAACAGTTAATTAATATAAGGCATTTATTCTGATTAGATAAAGCCAGAATTTCTTTAGGTTCCATAAGTTTTCACTTAGTTTTTTGTACAGAATATTAGACAGGAACAACAAATCATTAGAATTCTTTCATCTCACAAGAAATCTGAAAGTAATGCACCCCTCTCTTCAAAAGCTAGAGATGAAACTAGTATTATTAAAAGGACTTTTATCAATAATAGAAAAAATTACAATAAGAAATTCTCCAGCCTGACTCTCTTGAACAGAAAGAATACATTTTTCTTTACTAAGTAAAATAAACCAGACTATTCAAAAGACTTCAATGAGATAAAAATCAGACATTTCCATTTATTTTGTTCTTTTGAAGCATTGCTATGTGTAACATCTGGTTAAATCAGCGTCCTGGTATTCTAACCAAACGTGGTCCAATATAATATAACGATTTCTGGCAGTAAAGCCGTTACTAGAAGTACTTAGCTTTTCACAAATTCAAAGAAAGAAAGAGAAAACGAAGCTTTTATGTAGCTGTACTTCATCACATGTAAATGCTAGCAAATTGCATTAGTAACTGGAAGTGGTTGCTGATCATCACTGTCTTGAGAAAAACTGAAGAACTTTTTACTGATTTATACTCTAGGAAATCATAGAATCATAGAATCATAGAATGGTTTAGGTTGGAAAGGACCTTGAGGATCATCGAGTTCCAACCCCCCTGCCATAGGCAGGGACACCTCCCACTAGACCAGGTTGCCCAAGGCCACGTCCAGCCTGGCCTTGAACACCTCCAGGGATGGGGACTCAACAACCTCTCTGGGCAACCTGT